>UCOJ01000293.1:0-133072 GCA_900474305.1 Cecidostiba fungosa | reverse complement strand
TATATATATGAGATACAGGAACATACAAAGAACAGCGCGCTGTTCCTCATATCTATAGATATACTAACCCATGTTAAATCTTGTATCCTGTATCTGTAATTTTTAGCGTGTAACGGGCCTAACTTTGCTTCGAAAAAAATATGTTAAAGTCAATTATCTTGTGTACAATAAAGCACTTTACCATAGGTCTGTTAAAAATTCAGAAATAGTGTACTCAACAATGAAAACTAAAATAACCCTGGTAGAAAATTGAGCATAATTTCTGCCTTATTTAGCAGATATTGGGCAGAAATTTCTGCTCAACATGAATGTACATGGACGTGACTGATAGCAGTCTAAAATCATCTAGCCAGACTCTGTCGGCATTGCAGGTAGCCAACATAATGATAGATAAATGTAAACACGTAGCTTGAAATAACCTTAAAACACTGATTTGTCTGCTTGATTTTTCGCAGATTACACACACAAAATTTGATAATTACCATTTCATAAACGTAAAACACGTTTAATCTCTCGTTTTCCTTAATCTACCATATTTGACAGAAAAGTTTAGAATATTCTGCCCAACAATGGTTGCCAGACCCCAAGATTTCTGCGCAATATCTGCCGATAGATTCAGCCCACTGGGCAAACAAAAACAGAATATTCTGGGGAATTAAAGCTCAATTTTCTACAAGGGAATATCATGACGAAACGATGTATTATTTTATTTTTTTTAAATTAGGAAATAAATTATTCTATCCTAAAAAAGAACAAGCACATTTTGAATTCTTGTATTGGAGTTTAATTTAGACATTTAATACATGACGAAAGTCATACAGTGATGAACATTGCAATTGTTGCATTGATGTAATAATAATTAAAGAAAAACGAGTTAAGAGTTTCCTCGTTAGTTGCTTTAATAATTTTTGCATGCCACAAGTTTCAAATAAATACAAAATTAATAAAAACAAATGATATAAATTAAAGTAAATAGTATTTTTCACGAGCAAGGTGCGGGTTCTAGTGTTAATTTTGATTACTTTTTATAACGATTTAGAAAAAATATAATAACTTTGACTAAAAATTAAAATATATACTTAAATGTAGGTAACATTTGTTTACTGTAAACAACAACCTTCTAAAAGAAAAAATCTAATCGACATTTTTTATCATGCATGATGCCTTAATTACAGGGTCAAAATACATGCATAATATTTATTTTTTCGAAATAATAATTTCTACAGCATTTTAAATAACGAAAGCCTATTGAAATTATTTGTGTACGTTTACTTATAAAGATAATATTATATAAATTTAAAAATTAAATGTATGAAAGCTTTTAAAAATATTATATTCAAAATAAGCAGATAAGTATAAATAAAACAAAGAAATGGTTAATAATGCATTCTATTAATGATGCATTCATTACCATAACCATTTGTGTAAAAAAATTTTGAAAACGGGATCGATAAGTTACTTTACCTTCTTAATGATTTTGGCGTTGGATATGCAAGATATGACTTTGGATGGCTGAGTTTAGGTGAACGAATCATTTGAGAGTATTGACAATTCGGACCTGTTTTTCCCACAGGACAATTGCAGACATATCCATCGTCCGTTTCACTACAATGCCCATCTCCGCAGATTCCTAAAATATCACAGTCTCCTTATAAAAAAAGTAATGTCATCAAAAGTAAGGTGTCTTAAAGAAAATCTATTCTCTAAAATTTGAAAAGTGAGACGTTGATTATTGAAAAGTGAGCTTAGTCTTTGAAGTAAAATTTTCACTTTTCAAATTTTAAAGAGTATTTTGTTTCATTTTAAGGAGAGTATCTGGTAATTTACGACCATAAATAAAAATAACTCTAACATAAGCACGATTTTTATGCTTTTACGAATCTATCGGCAAAGAAAACAAGTGAAGCGCGAGCAAAAAAGTGATTTTTTTTATTTATTAACGTATAGGAATAATTTTAACCGGCAAAATTTTTCCCATGCAAAAATCCCCTTGGTTCGTTTTCAGGCGAAATCAACACGGTATTGATGCTAAATAACGGTGCTGTCACGTAATTAGGAATTTCTACCGAGACCACGTTTTGCCAGTCAAAATTATTCTCATACTTCAATAGAGCCCGGAGGGCAAACAAACAGTACGTTATGCAACAAGGGGCGAAAGTAGTAGATTTTTCCAGGAGATAGGTTTACTACCCGGGCGAAAATATTTTTCCAGTGGATTATTTTCCTCGCTTCGCTCGGGCAGTATAATATAAATCCGAGGGAAAAATCTTCTCGCGAAAGCAGTAATTACCCGAAAGCTTAATGTACTTTTGTCCCGTGTAACATACAGTATTTTATAATACGTGCATGAAAAAGACCCTTTTTCATACCAGAAAAGCGAATGGAAAATCGAACTTTTCGAGCGTCTTTTGTGTAGCGGAAAAGAAATGCCTTTTTTTAGTTTTTTTCTGTATAATCCAATAACTTATTAACCCTACTTTTCCTCCAGAAGAGGAAACAATTTTGAAAATTATTAAATGTTATTTTAATTTTTTTATTCTAAATACAACTTTTACAATACTGAAACTTAACAGTCACTTTTGCACTATAAAAATGCACCTCTATAAATTTTTCGGTGTTGATCCGGGTGATCGAACTGCTTGAATTTTGGATTTTAAGGTTTAAATGGCTTATAAGTTATTTATAACATATACATATGACCTTGAAAGTATTTTTAATGAAAAGTTGAGAACATTTTCCAAAAAAAATTATATCTACCCTGGTAGAATCGGTAATCCACTTAATGACCAGTTTTTGGCATGTGAATCTAAGAATTAGGTTCTTTTCATTGCCATTTCATAGGCAGAATGAAACGCTTTTCAACATACTTAATGGGCAGTTCTTAAATTCAATCTCCTTACCTTGTTTTTAAGTGCAAACTGCCCATTATAGTTGGTCGAGTAACACAACTGATTTACACGTGGCTTATCGCGGTTTGAGGTTAGAATTCCTAAATCGTGGCTAGCAGACTTGGATTCGAGTTTTTTGTTTAAAGGAAAGTATAGAATAATTATTTACAAAAAATTCTGTCTGACCGGGGACTTGAACCCACGCCCTGCACGAGGCCAAATAAGTACGGACGTGCGCCTTAGCCGACTGAAACACGCAGACGTTCTTCCATACAAGACCTAAGAGCTTGGCCATATGTTTAAATTATTGAAATTATTCAGTTTACGCCTAAATACTAATAATTTTTTATCTTGCATCCGAAAAACTAATTGATTTATTGATACTTTCATGAAATATATTTCTCACCCATAAAAAATACACAAGATATCGCCACTTTTGGGAAATTTAAAATGTCTAGTTTTTTCACATTTTATACTCTTAGCCAGTTTTTGGCTTTACGGCCATTTCAAATGGGCGTTTTTCTACTATTATATAGATAAAGATAAATACTTTACATTATCGAGTGACAAACGCGCTTAAAATTCGACAGCTTAGTTCATCGTGGCGTAAATCCGTGTTCTTTCATTCGAATCGTAATTTATTCATCGGTCAACACTACACTTCGATCAAAATTCTTATATTATCTACGCACTTATTACATAGATATAAAATTATACCTAAAATTCATTTGGAAAAAATCGCACACCAATTTATCAGCACATCTTTCACGATGTTCCACAGCGCTCAGGACAGGCGGTTAACGCCAGAGGCGGTCGTCTGTTGCGCCCGAGAGGACTGCCTTCGCGCCGGCTGCACCGGTGACTTTGATCCAAGCTCGGCCCGCCGGAAATGAGCTGCTCGGCGTCGTTTTTCGCGGACCCTTTCGTCGGAATAATTGGCTGCTGCCGTGGGGTCGCCGGAAATGCCCGAGCAGTCATTAATCAACATCCTGTTTCCAAGGAGGACAGGTTTATAACGCTTCTTCTTCCTCTTCTTTTTTTTTATTTTATTTTTTTTATGATCGTATCTTCAGAGGATACTGGGAGTTTGATTGCGGCTGAAGGCATATAACATTGTTTTCGGTAATTTCGCGTAAACAGCTGTTAATTCAATTCGGAAAGCCTAATCCACGCGTGTATATATTTTTCTCCCTCTATATATATAATTTATAACGGTATTCAGATACATCGAGTCTGCGTATATAAAGCAATACGAGCGTATTCGCGCGCGGTGTCGAGATTCTCGAAGTAAGGTAATTCAATAAAGCTCCAATGTACGTCTCCGAGGAATGTCTCTCTCTATCAATTTCTGCTTACCTTTTCCCGGAATAAGCAAAACGCGAGGGTCGCCGAGGAAGGCCCGCTGATAATACCTTTGTAAATGCATTCCTCGAGCGAGCTGTAATGTCCTCGTCGAGCTTTTCTCTTCCCTTAACGTCGAGTCATCGCGACAGCTTTCCGGATTAATCTTGATTAAGCCGTGGCCGGCTGCGCGACTGTTTTCACATTTCCATTTGTATAGACGCGCACTACCGACGACTCGGCTTCATTGTGGACGTTCTTTTTGTTTGCGTGCAATGATTTGGGTCACGGATTTCCTGGGAATTACGTTAAGGCTATGTGTCGGCGGGGAAGAGAGAGAGAGAATTCTTGTTGGAAGGTATATAAGATTATTATTGTTGGGGGAGGGCTGCTTTCGTTCGAGCTCCACGTTCGTTTTGCTGAATAATAAACTGTTGTTTATATTTACGGATGAGTGTATGTTATGGAATGTGTTTATCTGCTACATTTTTTTTTTCAAGATTGTGTTAGATATAAGCTGGGAATGCTAAGATTTTCTGCTTTGGATTATAATAATTATACACATTGCCGGTCGTTGCTGGTCGTAGCGATTTGATAGAAATTCATGAATAGCAATTATTTTCGCAGAAGAGAAAACTATTCTTATTGCGATGAAATGAATAAAAAGATTCGATTTATATTGAAGTAACGATTCCGATTTTAAAGCTGCAGTTTATCGAATTATTGAGCGCTTGCTGATAACGTATTCATTCTTGTTAATATTTCAGCTTGCATGATGAAATAATAGATCCGCACATGCACGTACGAAGAAAATTCAGAAATCTCCCAGTGAGCTACTGTAACATGAATCACAATTAAATCGATGCGTTCCCGAGATTGCGTTGACCTCATATGCGACACGGACAGTTCCTAAGACCTACTCACAACGCATAGGGTCGGAAGGGAGAAAAAAAACCTTCTCGCCAGAATATTGATAGTGAAATAATGAGGGATTGCGTTCGCTCGCAGAAAAACAAACGATTCTCACGCTCGACAGAAGGTACACGGCGGCAATCAGCCCCTTATAAGTAGCTTTGCGTGATTTTATTCGTCGAGTGGACTTGGGAGAATATGCTTGCAAGTTCGAAATTCACTAATTAACTGATTCTATACAAGTGTTTCTCGATACCCGTGTCTGACTGTGTTCGGAATCAGTGGAAATAGTCGAGTACAATCAGACGTAGGAATAAGCGACGATTGATCAAAGCTGCGCTGACTTGTCGACAACTCATTGAAATACAAAAAAGTGAGCCAAAAACACGCTGGACGTATAGGTATATACTTGATACAGTATAGCAGCGTATTGGCATCCAGTCAAATCACCTATCGGCAATTCAGGTAGCTCTCGAGAGATCATCTCCATATCCTATCCTACAACTACACACACACACAGTGTCGAACGAAGTCAAAGCGCCGCGGCGCATAAAATGGAATATCAAGCGCTATAACGGCATGTTATACATCCGTCCAGTCCTCCCCTCTACTAATATATATATACGCGTATAATACGAAAGTTCGCGGTGCGCAAATATGCAAAGGTAGAAACGCAGGACTAGAGTAGAGAGAGAGGGAGAGAGAAGCAACTCGGTAATAATGAAAACAGGTCACGTTATGTGCAGCGCGCGACCGCTTTTGCGGCCAAACTGGGCGAATGCCAATGTTAACCGCCACCGCGCCACCGTGTGTATACGTGCGAGCTTATATCGTTGAAATTCTTCTCGCAGAGAGTAGAAATGCTATCGGCCCGGCGGCAGCGCTGTTGAAAAATAATTAAGAGCGAACTAGCAGCGAATCCCCTCCCCTCCCTATATCTCTCTCTCTCTCTTTCTCCCGATGAAATTTTGCAATTAAAACTCTACGCGGAGCGTCTCTCTTTTGTTTTTAATCTTATAATTACGAAATACTTTGGATTTTTCGCGTTACTATATATACACTCGTCGACCCTATCCCACGGATTATAACCTTTCGTTTTTCGAGCTTAAATAAGCTCGGTGACTGTCCTTTGTGCGCGCGACTGATCTTTTTTTCTTTTGCCCTGCGTACTTTTGTTTAGAAAAAGCGAACGCGGAAATTACAACCGAGCCGCCGACATCGACCACCTTTTTATGCTTAGGCCGCGCGCGCGTGACTTTATTCAGTTTTATATATATATACATATTATCTATCTCCGTCTCGGATGAACGTTCTTTGTGAGCGTTTGGATTCAAGCTGGAATCTGATGAGGCACAAAGCTGCGCGAAATTCCGAAAGGAAAAATCCTGTTTAATATCCGCGAACAATGGGGGGGATGTATTGCGAGACGTTCGATCTTGATGAGAAAAAAAGTTTAGTATTGGGCAAATATTAATATTACTATTTATAAAGTCGTTGATTTCTCTCCGAGAGTATATTAATATACGAGAAATATATTTCTCCTTATTGAAACATTTTCATGAATCTCGTGCCAGCCCCGCGAATACGATCTTATATAATATACATATATACCTATGTCTCTACTCTATCACCTTCTGTATATAATATGCGCGGCTTCCTTTCAACCACTTGTTCTGCGCCGTCATTCGCTCGCTCGCGTCGTTTTATTTATATTACATATTCCTCAAAGAGAGTCGTATTCAAAGGATCTTCAGGTGAATAGAGCGGCGTAAAGGGCAGAAAAAAGGAGAGCACTTCATATCCGGAGACAAATATAACGAAGGGCCGCTTCTACGACTCTATATGTATATACATATACATTCGCCAGCCGTAGAAACGCTGATGCGTATGTATATGTGCACTTTTGCGTGAATGTACCCGAATGAATATTTCCTTAAAATTGGCACAGCACAAGTTGAAAGGAATGAAGAAAAAAAGAAGAAGTAGACGGTTATATATATGCACGCCGTGACTACTTTACGGTCGCGAAAGCTACGGGCTGTTATGAGAATGGATTGGTGAAACTATGTATATATGATATCTGTGCTCGTATTTTCACTTGTTTCAGTGCTGCTATATTTATGGACTATAATTTTTTGCAAGCTTATTTCACGCTACGTGTGAAATTGCCTACCTGCCTCTGCGTATGTAATACCTTCTGAAAGGAATAAACTTGCGATTTGTACCAAAAGTCATTCGTTTACTTATCCGGCTGGGATTCTTAATTCAGTAGTAAGATCCGAGTATGGTCAGGCTCGCATTACATCAAGCAAAAATTAGTTGTAGTCCGTGGCAATAGCGGCGCTTAATTTAAAATTTTATTATATCCTGATGGTTTAAGGAAAAACGGGATAAAATAATAAATCAGATGAGTAACTTTGTTAGTGCATGTATAAGCGATTGCGCAATGCGCTCGAAAATCCAGTACAAGTATACGCAGGCTTTGCAAATTTGTAAGATTTTATGTATTCAAAAACTTGTTGTAAGAAGACTCAGCCGCAGGCAGCTTTACTGGGGCTTCCGTGTTCGTATCTTCACGATTGCAACATAGCGATAGGTCACTTTATTTAACGAAAAATTTATAGCGTTGTTATATTTGTTTTTGGCCAAAAAGTGTTATGTTAAAAGTGATTTTTCAATACTTTTCTAAAGTACACGCAGCAGTGAGGCGTTTAACTAGACAACTGCTTGCTTGCTCGATTCGGATACGACGCTAACTCGTGGACGCAGCGATCAGCTGATCGAGAAGAGAGAAGAGACTGATAACCAGGTATAATAATAACCAGCCATAATTACCCTGCCGCCGCCTACCTGCGCGTCTGTCTTTTAATCCTCAATAGCCTTGTTTCTCGCACGTCTTTTCCTGTCGTAAAGCAATTGCTGCGTATCCGAGGGGCTTGTGACCATAAAGATCAGATGTGCTGACAAGCTTTTCCCCGCTACAAATAAAGCTATAAACTAACGGTATACATACATATTTCTAAATTACATATCTACGGATTTACGCAGAAATCCAACAGTTTGGTTTATAATTGTTTATTTTAATATAATTTATTTTAATCTATGTAAATGAGATAAAGATGTATACCAACCGAGCGGTAAATTTTGCTGGTAATAATAAAAAAAAAAAAAAAAATACTTGCAGAATTTTAATTCCGTTCAACTTTTAATTTGATCGATCCCCCGCAGTGTCTTGGTCGCTTTTTTTTCAAGCTCCTCCATCCACCGGCGAACCGTACATCTCTCGCCATTCAATTATTCCCTCAGCTCTCTCTCTCTCCAACAACTAATTAGCTTCGAATATTAATTAAAATCATATTGCGGCGTTCAGAAAAAAATCTCTCGCATCCCGCATTCAGGTATAGGTCTGTTACGAATTGAAAAACACGCAAAGCTTCGCGGTGATGTAAAGCCGAAAAGGGTCGGCGCGAGAGAGAAGGTAGGAGGAGGGGGGAGGGGAGCAGAGAGAACGGGGACAATAGGCAGATGAGGAGAGCGATAAATAAGAGAGTCGGGCAGAGAGTGAACGAGCCCCCGACGAGCGAGATTTCAGCTCTTCCCACTGGCAGCATCAGCCCCACACATACTCGCGGATCCTCGCGTATACCTCTATACATATATATGAAGAAGATCTTGCTCGGAAGTTGGGGCGAAGAGAGAGGGAGGGTGCGCGCGCGCGTGCGAGATAGAGCACGTCGTTGGCGGGGGTGGATGAATAGTGGTCGAGAGAATGGCTTAAACGGAGGGGGTAGCTCACGAATCGCTACGGAAGAGACCGATTCGCGCAGAGCCAGAGCGAGAGGCTCGTCGTAGCGAATCAGTAGGGCTGCCGCGACGCAGCAGTGAGCACGCGTGTCAGTGGCGAGGCTCAGCCTCGGGTCAGCCGGAGCCCAAAGTGCGACTACTTATATACTGCAGCGATGCCGAGGTGCTGCTAGCGCTATACATATATACATACATGCGTACATATAGCTACATGTATATTATCAAAACACATCTGGAGTGCGCGTGTGCGCGAGAGCTATCACGATGACTCGTAAAACGTGGCTTTCTATCTTGGTGATCAGTGTGACGGATAGTCGATGAAGCGAGTGCTCTCGGGAGGCAGATCAGCGGGTCCGCGAACTGTGATCGTCTTTCTTCTCTTCAAGTATACGAAGGGAATCGCGGCTGTGATAGCCGATCGTTCAGAGGCCGTTGCCCAGCCGGTATATAGGACGATCTTACGCCGATGATCATCATCTGTGCCAAGGGGACTTGTGGGCTCGAAAGGAAAGTGCTGCACCTAGTTTTCCGGATTATTCGAAAGTGTCTTCCGACGAGGAGAGTGTGTCGCCGGCTGCTGCTGCTGCTGCTGCAGGATGAGGTCTCTCCTGCTGCTGACGATGATGTGCCTCGTCGACTCGGAACTGATGTCGAGGGGACAGCCGCAGAAGGTGGATGAGCCGAGTGAGTATGATTCTACTGAATTCTGTGGAGGACTCTTTGACATAGACTACTTGCCTTAGTGGACCGGACGGGTAATTATTGACCGAGCCCGTCGCGTCTACTAACCGATTTCGTGCGTCGATGCGCAGCTCGCTAAACACGTACATTTTTTTTCTTCTTTTATTTTCTCAATGTACAACCAACGATATTTACAAGCGCGCCTTGGTCTAGCGTTTCTGAGAGAAGACGGCGCAGTCTGGAGTTTTGAAAAATTTAACGAGCTGCAGTCTTTGTAGAAAAAAAGATACCAAAGGTTTATATAGACTACCTGTTGCCGAGCCTATACAAATGGGGATACATAAATAAATCGGAATCGTTTGATAGCCGACTTTGCAAATTTAAATTCACAAACTCGCGGGATGAAGCTGCACTTAATTCGGAGGCTTATTGATTGCGTGCGGCGCTTACAGTTTTAATCAAGGAAAGTACAATAAAAAATCCTTCAGAATTACTCGCTCGTCTCTTATCCTATACTAGAGACAGTCGGACGAGCTAATTTTTAATGAAGAACCGACCCGCTTCTCTGCGCTTCGTGAGTAATTACGAGGAAGTTTTATGTGTATATTTTTTTAATATTTCTTTACTAAACCGTGATCGCGCTGATGAAAACTCATTAATACGGGGATGAAGCAAGTAAAATTAAAAAAAAATTCTAGAAAATACCAAACAGAGAAAACTTCGGGCAGTGCGGAAAATAAGTGAAAACATTTGCGCTATTCATAAAGCGTTTATCGTTATATACCTACTCCTTTACCGATTTTTCCTCATCAAAAAGTAACATAACCCAGCCAGTTTTCCCTTCAGCCCCATTAATAACGAGAGAGAGAGAGAGAGAGAGAGAGAGAGAGAGAGAGAGAGAGAGAGAGAGAGAGAGAGAGAGAGAGCGTGCAAAGTTATACTAACAACGTCGGAACACGAAAATATTATAATGAAGCCGAAGCGGTGCTGTATGGCGACAGATAAAAACGTCACCCCCAGCTGTCCCCAGTATACAAACAACTAGCGTGTGCACATCGACAAGCCGTTATCGTGTCCAATTCCCCCAGCGTGTATTCGAAATGTCTATTTGCCCAGAGATACAGCAGTACACACACACACACACACGCCTACCTATACACTCCGGCATGTCTCGCCCTCTACTAATATAATACCGGGTGAAAGAGAAGACACCTGAAAAACCGTGAGACTGATACGTTTATATGTATTATATACATACACACAAGAGAGTATATTATAATCGAAAAGACGGTGATGGTAAAACGTTCCAATATTAGTATACTATTACGCGCTCGTTTTCGCGCTGCAGCCTCGTATAGTTAAACAAACACATACGCGCGACAAGTGGGCAAACAGTAATTTGCCTCGGTATATACACGGAATTTTTTTTCCCATACCCCCGGAGGAACGTAGCGCTTGCGCGCGCGGGCGGGTGTACAAGCTATATATACAAATATAAAGCCGAGTGCACTACTGTGGCGATAAGGTTGTAGAGCGCGCGCGCGCAAGAGTAGTCGCGGTAAACGAGTCTTTGATACGTGCGCGCAGCGAAAATTGCAGCAGCAGTAGCAGTAGAGACGGGTATTGTGTTATCAAATGCCAGGAGCTTGCGCGCGAGATGCGGAGATATGCGCAAAGGACCGGACTTCGTTAGAAGTTCCGCTGCTATGAGCTTTTCCATTATTTTAATGGC
The DNA here is from genome assembly GCA_900474305.1 of Cecidostiba fungosa. Lineage (NCBI taxonomy): Eukaryota > Metazoa > Arthropoda > Insecta > Hymenoptera > Pteromalidae > Cecidostiba > Cecidostiba fungosa. The sequence goes on along the minus strand of UCOJ01000293.1, from coordinate 121,714 downwards.
TTCTTCATGTGCTCCGAGAGATACCACGCGAATACTCATTATATATATGTATTATATTCGCTCATTGTCGGGCACCGGCAAATGAAAACATTCGCTTTGAAGTTATAGCGACAAATATTTTCGCGACAGAGCGGTTATATAATTAAACCTATTGTTTATCGTATACCTAAAATTTAAAGGACGCAGTATACTAGTTTCTAAAAAACGGCGAACAATCGGAAAATCGAGTGTGTTTGCGTAAACGTCACGCCTTTTTCCTCTCTATACGCAACAACGGGCGGTACACACAGGATAACATGTATACAGGTATAGATGTACGTGGTGCGGTGTAATCGAGGCGTAGCTACAGCGGAATTTCGAAAAAGTCACGACGACACCCACGAACAACGGAGCAGTGAGAGAGAGAGAGAATCGGTAATCCCGATGCAAATATAATTAAGCGCCGCGAACGCGAGGAACAAATTGAATTTTCTTATTAGACAAGTTCGATAACTCGGAAATTAAAAGTAATTACGCCGGGCTATACCAGCAGTTTGATTTCTTCCGCCGCGCGACGACGACGACGGGGGCAATGGCTCGTAAAACGTTTTTACGATAATGCACGCGCCCGACTCTCTCTTTCTCTGCATACTTATATATATCTATACGTATATAAGCGATGCTTGGAAGTGACTCGGTGAGAAAGAGAAAAAAAGAATTACCCTCGTCTCGTCTGCGCGAAAAATTCAGATTTAATTGACCCGATAACGCTCCCGGGATGCTAATGAAGCCACCTACTCTTACCGAGCAAAAAGAGTATTATATAATACCGGAAATGCCGGATTGTTGTTTCCTTCCCGCAAGTGAACTTATGTGCAGTGTTTAATGAAAGACGCGCTGCAGTATAGTAGATTCGAAAAGCGCGCGTTTTCAGCACATTAAATCATCAGCACACGATCAATCACACAAGCTGGCGTCTGGAATACGAGAAAAGTGTGCGTACGGTGCACGAGGAGAAAAATTCACGAAATCATCGGCGCTGAAAATCGTCGCTACGTGTGGACTCGCGTTTCTATATACCTCTATATATATAGAAAACGAACGCACGTACGCGACGAAAATTCGTCTGTCAATACTTGTTTCGCGGCAAGTCTACAGCAGCAGCAGTAGTTCGCCTTTTCCCCACGAGAAATCTATGCGCAGCTACTGTGTTCATACAGTGCTATATGCACACAGACAGCGTCTAACCTGTTCCGTACAGCTTCGTTAAAGGAGTCTTGTAATACGTGCATTACGCACGTCGTGTCGACGCGTCGCCCTGAGCTATGTAGTATACTATATACATATACCTGTATAGGTTGTGGATGAAATTCGGGTTAACAGGCTTGAAATGCCGTGTGTATGGGATCGATTTTTGGCTCTGGCTTTACTCGCGCGCGTTTATGCTGTAACTATATATAAACTCGAGGCTGATGTTGATGTTGATGCTGCAGCTATGTATATGTAGAGTGCGCTCGGGCTTGTCTAAAATTCATGGACGCGTGTGCTCCGGGATTTTCAGAGGGCTAATAATGTAATGAGCTTTATTTTTCTTTTTGCGGGGATTGAATCGCGTGCGCGTACGATTATTTTGTATATGTGATGTTTGCGGAATCGCTTTGAGAGTATTACGATGGATGTATATAGGCTCTCGAGTGTACCCTAATACCATATAAGCTTCTGAATTTACGCATAGGCTAATTCTATCGATAGCTGATTATAATTTTTCGATGTATAATAGTATAACAAAACGGCATCAACTTCAGTTAATAAGCTTTTATTGATACACTGCGCGTGCATATACTTATATAACTCTTCATTTAGAAATAAAAAAAGCTTCATTCAATCCGATGACGTTAAAATATCGAGCCGTTATTCCAGTCCTGTGTATAATGTATACACATATATTCTCATTCTGACGTCATAAAAATTGAATAATTATCATCCACGCAACAACGAGCGCTATTTATCCTCGTGTTCGGTGCGCTGAGATATTATAAAACGCCGCCCTCATCTCGCCAAGCAAAAAAGAAGTAATTTTCATCGCAGCCCTTTTCGTAACAATTAACTTGCAAACGCGATAATCCATCATTGCACGGATGTCCCGTAATTATTTACATCGAGCTAACTATCAGCCGTAGGCTGTGTGTGTGTGTATATATATTTTTAGGTATATCACACTTGAATCGAGTCATCACATGCACGACCAAGTGAACTCTGCCAGTCATCGGCAGTATATAGCGCATCAGCAAAAACTCAGGATTGACGTGCGCGCCGGGCGTATAGGGGTATTATATTAATAATTTGCCTAATGAAGCGGATGACGCGCGCAAGGTTATTTCTGATATATAATATACATAAATAGACTGCAGCCATGAAGCGAGACAGTTTTCTCTGCGAATAGAGAGGAAAAAAGGTATATGTGTGTGTGTATAATGAGTTCGATTAATTGAATCGAGCTGGCGGTTTTGTTTCGAATTTCAAAGAGAGAAAGCTCGTTCGTGCGCGGAAGTGAATCGTTAATGAGGCCGTTGTCGAGGGATTATTGCGATCTTTGTTGGGGATTTTTGAAGAACAAAAAAAAATACATCGTTCTGTTCGATCGGTGATTGTTTATTTTGATTTCGATTAAAAGGGGTGACGTAATGGAAATTAGTCCTGCACCGCTGCGTAAACGTTTTTATCGCTTGTAAACTATACATATTATCGCTCGTCGCGAAATTTTCAATCAGGGTTAAACGGTAATCCTCGTGAGCTACATAATTAGTGCGTAATCTCGTCGCTGTATCGAAAATATATGACGCTTTAAAATTCGATTTCTCCCTTATAAATTTATTATACCCCAGTTATTTCGAGAGAGCTATTGAAAAGAGGGTCGGAAAAAGGGTCATTAACCGGCGCGACTAGGAATAACCTCCTCTGCATAATTCGATAAAGCAATATTGCAGACAATATTTGCACTGCAGATTTTCACTGATAATATATAGACAGACATGTGGCAATATCGGATACTGAATATATAACAAAAGAAACAGCGATACTTCAATAAGAGCCAAGACCGAACATCTGATTACAAATCGAGGGACTTTTCGCCTCTCGCGAGGCTTCACGATGGAGAGCAGCACCGATCACCGTCTTCCCCGTAAACCCTCAGTTTTATCACCGCTGCCTCCACCCATAACCCGTCGCCTCCATTCGGAGCCACACTCAATCTCGCACTTCCCTCAGCCTTTCTCCCATTCCGAGGTCATAAATATTCCTCTCTCGGCCTTGAGAAGGCAACGGTAACAGCCTCGCTGCCTCTCTCCCTCTCTCTCTCTCCTATAGCTTAAATATACATACACCCACACAGTGCAGACAGTGTATATACCTATATATATGTACCTATACAAGACCGTCGATCGTCGCGTGCTCTTGCAATATATATACACATACGCACGCCGATATCGAAATTACGAGCGAGCCGTATAGTAGCGTATAGACACGCATTACGCGACACAAGTTGCTGCACGCGACGACGACGTGTCGGTAACTATAGTTGACTGCTGTTGTTTGCCGCGCTCTGCATTACACTATTACTGCATCACGTGGAGGCGAGGATAAGTGGCCTGAAGTCGAGCGATGACGGGCGAGTGATGCGCGAGTAGCTCGCGATCGAGGCTAGATGCCACGCATATACATGACGTGTGCGCGGATAGCTTTTTTTCGCCGAGTATTTTAGAGCGTTACTCGAAAACGAGTATTCGCTCGTAACGCAGTGAAATTGGATGCTTTTTTTGCGAGTTAAAATATTTTCTGATCTATTGTAAAAAAAAAAAGAAATCTGGATGAAAAGGATCATTGCACTGTATATACATACAACTTTTTTTTTGCTGGTTTGCAGAGGATGGTTGTAGAGCATGGCGGCAAGCTGGTTCAAATTTCATTTGCAATCAATCGCCGCTTCGATGGATTGTTTTTCAATCTCAGCGATTTATTTATTACAATCGATCCCGCTTGTATGTATTTTTCGAAGGTTCCAATTATGCTGTGAGCACTGCGTGGGTATCTCGAATTCGTATGCAGCGTATAACAGTTTTCTATAAATACTCTACAATGTAAATTTTCCAAGTTGAAAGCAAATCAAATTTTATTCAATTTTAATTTCTTAGAACGCTGAATTAAACGTAACGGAATTGAGCTTATACAAGTTATTCAGTTCTGCAGAGTAATATCGTTTTTTGTTTAATGTTTGGCTTGGGTTTCGTAAGGAATTATAAAGTTATTTCATTCAGTCTGCTTCGTGTTATTAAGAGAATAAACATTTATTAAAAAAAGTTGGAATCCCCTTTTGCAGTAGGATAGACACGAGTTTTAAACCCCTAGTGATTTTTCTATCGGATAACCACAGCCATCAATAAATAACATACGCTTGGTCAAAATTAAAATTATACTTATGAATTTCATTATCAAATTGTCCAGTCCAGATTGCATTACAGCTTATTTGAATGGCTCAACTCGGAAAAATGGAAGTCAATCTGCAGGGCAGGATGAGGCGCAGAAAGAGAAGGTACAGTGAGAGAGCGAGTGGGGGGGGGGTGATAACTATAGTTATACAAGAGCATAATTACTCTAGCTTGGACATAATCGTATGTGTAATTGTTATTATACTAATCGAAAATGGATGATGATAATTATAGCGCAGCGTTTACACTGTAAATTGGTTGGAGATTATTGTTGCTTCTATTATGATGGGATATATGCGTTTATCGAAATTGCTTCACAACTATAATCTCTATGTTTTGCGTCAACCATAGCTTTTTCGTAAGCATCGTATTAGGGTTTTGTCAGACCATTTTATAAATCTCATCTCATTCTGTCGCGTCTTCAGTTTTACGGAGAAACGAAAGTGCAGTTTTATGTTCATTTTAGAGCGTCGGCCGAAAAATCTACCGTGAATACGCGGATGCATGTATTATATGTGTGCCCCAAATAGCGTTCGAGGATTGTAAAATAAGGATGAAAAGTGTGCTGCGCACGAGATTTATTTTTGTTCTTTTTCTCTTTCGACGGAAAATTGAACAAATTTAATATGATTTAATTTTTACTTTTAATTTAATACCAGAAATCGGAGCGCAGCCAAATTTATTATTGTACTCGATTTTTACAACAGAATTCGAGGGCAATTTCGCCGAACTGTTTTTACGATAAAGCAATTTGTTACGCGCGAGAGAAGCTTTTTTCCTTTATATGTATATATAACGTGTGTCGCTACAGCTGGAGTAAAAGTTTAGAGCGTAACGTATGAACTTACACATTTTTTGGGAGCCATCGATCATAGCCTTAGCGGCTAATCCTCGGGAAGCAATTAGATATAGCACTGCAAAGACATAAATAACTCTTTGAAAAAGTGCACGATCAATCGTTGTGCTCTTTTGAAAAATGTTGATGAATAAGCTCGGATTAAACGTGCAGAATTTTTTCTGAAAAAGAAAAGGAGCAAGAACCAATGTTATCTGGAGCAGTATTCCGTTCAGCTTAAATAAGCTAATTTCGTCACTAATAAATTAACCACCAAGTTCGCTAACTTTTATACCAGGAATCCTGATAATTTTTATAAAGAAAATGTCGTCAAATTAAACTAGTCAAACAAAGTTAAAAAAAGAAAGGTTAAAGAGATTTCGAGTGATTCTTGAACGAACGAAAAATAGAATTTCGTTATTTTTAACGCTATTGTTTGGTCCAAGATTTTGACATTATCAACGGCGCATCGCAACTCCTTGTTAAATGATGCGCAATCGTCAAACAGCCATGAAGTTTCATTGGATATGCAGTCTATCAGTTTTTCGCGCACCAAAAAGGCTCACTTCCCAGAACAGTATTACCTATATAGCTTCTGCAATGTTAAAATGATCGCACGTGCATTGGCGAGATATACACCTGTACATAATATATATAGTTATATATGGATGTGGGCAATACTGTTGAGTACTTGAATGGCCGGGTTATAAGCTCTTATATGCTCGGCCTTACAGCCACTTTGCGCCATACGGCTCACTCTCTGGCGCTCTCTCTCTCTCTCTCTGTACACAGAGTGAAAATTGTTTCAAGTCCCGCGCGCAGCGGAATTATGTGTAAAATTTTACGTCGGTCGCGTATACGCAGAGGGAATGGACAGGACGTTCATGGGCGTTTTTTTCCAAATCCAGTATATAGTCGAGAGCATAAACTGGGCGCTGATATTGGATGTGTAACGCGTTATATCGTTCGTATATTGTCGCGTGTTATATATAATATATAGTTTATAACAATCACTTTTACGAATTAATTGGCGAGAATTTCAATTTCGCGTAGCTTCGTTATTATACGCGAGCAAATGGCGGTAAATAAAGTTTGGCAAAATAATTCGTAAACGTTATTCCACGAAGCAAACTCGCAGTCGAAGCTTGATATTGTCATATACATTTTTCCGCAAACTTTCGCAGCTCAGCATCAGCAGCGCTTTAAATTAGTTGGGCTGCAGCATAGCGGTTCTATACCTCGAATATATATATATAAACGAACCACTTTCATCGCCGCAATATAATTGCAATTGAATTTCCATCTCAGGCATTCTCTCTCTTAATTGCTCTCCAACAATAACAACAACAGCAACAACAACAACTTGGCGCATGATGCAACACGCGGAAAATCAAGTGCGCTCCTGAGATGTTTCAATTTCAGCTAGAGTACTGTACGATATGGCGAGTCTTTTTAGAGGTGCGCGGTGCAGTGCGGGCTTCGTCCGCGGGAAGCACTTTTCCTAATAAGTCGAGTGTCTTAAATGCGCGGCCCTGGTAATTATGCGCCTCGGGAAAACGAGTATGCCGGGGCTATATAAACGGGAGAGAATTCAAGCTGAAAGTCTTGGCTCTTAAAAATGAAGCTTTCCTTTCGACTTTCTTTGCATTTTTTTAAAAGCTTCAGTATAGCTTTGATCGTCCAGCGTTTTATTCCTTATTGGTTATTAATGGCTCGTCACGATAATAATCAGTAATTCAGATACTATAATAAACTCTATTGAATTTTGTAATTTAATTGAGTTTGCTACTGTCTCCACTGAAGAGGCGACGTGTCAAGAATGTGTATATAAATCAATAATCCGTTCAAACTTGTTTGAATTTATTTATTTTCCGATCCCATTTAACCGATACATTACGAGTATTAAAATCTCTCTCTGTAACAATTGTTTGACGAATTCAATTATTGTTTCAAACGGTCTAATCGCGTTAGCTTCGCTATATTGGATCGGCTTTCATTTGCACTGCGCAGATATACGGATCTTCTTTATTAAAAATCCGCCCGAATACTGCAGCGACGATAAAAAAAAGCGAAGCACGTCGTCTGTAATTGCAATAAAAAAAGCGAGGCAAAATACTCGTGCACAACAAAGTACAGGGACACGCGCTGCTACGAGCAAAAAAAAAGCATCTCGCAGACAGAAAAAAAGGAAGCAAGACGCGCTACATCTGCGAAAAAAGGGTCACCTGCCGCGCACGCTCTCTTTAATTCTCGAGAGGGAATCACCGACAAATAGAGCAGAAGAGCCTGCAGATGCTGCAGCAGCAGCGCGTCGAACTTTTCGGGCGAAAGACTCTTTGGTATACAGAGTGAGAGCGAGCGAGCGCACAGCAGGCCAGAAGTTGCGATTCGCAAAATGAGATAAACGGATATAGCCTCGTAATGTTCGCTTCCGGAGTCCCGTTGCCCGACGAAAATTGCCTCTGCGCCGCCCCCGATCGAAGCCATCCTCTTCTCCTGTATATATGCGTATACACCCTATATGCGCCATTGGAATGTTCGCTCGCTTATATTGGAAAAATTAATTGATATTATACTGAGTGATATACTGGATAAGAATTCTGAACTAGCCAAGAATCAGAAATCATTTAGAAATAATTATAGTCCACGTCTCGTAGATTTGTGAGTAATTAAAAAACAGTCACAAGTAATGAAGATTTTGTTGAAACAGATTGTAACGACACTTTAATGGAAATGGAAGCTTATCACAAAGCATTCAATCAAAGCACGTATTTATTGAAAGAGAAAAAATGTTTTTAAATATTATAATTGCATTTGTTATTGATAGAATGCGCTTCGTATTTACCTTAAAATTGTGGGGTTGTCGAGCGGAGCGAGCAGGGGCACCCCCCCTAGTATATATATGTATGTATACACAAATATATAGGCATATAGTAGACGTCAGATTCCTCCGCGCGAAGCTTTCGTATTTCCGTTCGATTTCTGGTGTATCGATCCTCTGCAGCGCATCAAGAAGATAACTGCGTCGTGACAAGCGATTATTAGCTCGGGTTTTTATGCTGTGTTGATATACGTGTGAAATTTTTATGCTATACTTTTTTGGAGGCCTGTGTATTTGCGTTTGGGGCTGTAGTACATGTTGGGCAAGACAATTAATTTATACTATACAATTTAAAGGCACAACTATTCTCGGAGATGACATAATGTAAAATCCGGAATTGCGAATCAATGAAGTTGTGCAGATCCTGGACATAATTTATACACATTGCTAGGCTAGAAAACGACTCTGTCATAGGTATGCCATAAATTCAAAAGCCATTATTAAGCATATTCAAATTTCGTAAATTTAAATTCGAGCTAGAAATTCATTTTCCACCGTTTAAATTTTCGATGAACACGTTGATTTTCTGGCAAGCGGATATACGATCTACCGTGTATATATATATAAACGACATTATTATACTTTCCGCATAGCCGGGGCTCATAAAATTAATGTATCATAATTAAATGCGTAGTTGGCGATCTCTCGTCAAATTAATTAAACGAGCGCGATTATTATTATGCTCTTACCGCCGACAAACGAAACCAACTAGCCGCAGTAATGTAAGCAGATTTAAAAGAAAGAAAAAAAAGAACGAAACCCCTCGGAGAGAGCTTGCGATGATCGTCCGGTCGAGTTCCGAATTCCCACGGGTCAAAGCCCGCACGAAGACGCGCCGCCGCTTGCGAGAGCTTTCAAAGCAGGCCGGCCACTGCACACAAACACACATTGTATCGATTCGCCGCTCGCGCTGACGGTCGACTGAGGAAAGAGCAGCGACCTGTATTAGTGTACCTTCGAGGCACTTTGAAAATCCGTGGAGAAGGATTTTACTTTTTCTCTTCCTCTCTCGGTGTACACATTGCTTTAATAGGCAAATGCGTTGGAGTATATATATTTACATTACACAGCAGGCCGCGCGCGAATTGATTTTATTCGACCATGATAAATGCGTTGTTTACCTCAAACGAGAGATTCGATTCGAGCGAGCGGAAAATGTAGCGGAGAGGTTAAAGTGTATACGTTTCATTCGAGCTAATCTCCTCGGGATACACATAATCGAGTTATACAGCGAGCGCAGCATATATAGGTACCCGCGTAATATTTATTAATGACCCAGGAAATTTCTTTGCGCCCCGGTATCTGGCGCGCGCGCCCGTATATATACTCACATACACCCACACACACACACAGGAGCTTCAACTCTCGGGGAGTATCCCATTTTCGGTTTAACGCCATACCTTCACGGCGGCACTAGTGCAGCCGCACGAACGCGAGGGATTAGCATCGAGGCGCGCTCCAGCAACGAACTTGACTAATTCGCTGCATGCATACATATACATCCAGCGCGTTTGCACTTCTATCTCTCAGCTTGAACCTGTATATATGTATATATACATGTGTGTACTATTATATATATACGTTCTCCTTTCTCACGGAGCACATGTATATTTATGTGCACAGCGACGCACGCATGCGTGAGCGCAGCTCTCTGTATATAGTAATAACAATGATAATAACGCCGCTGACGACGACGACGACGACGCCGGGCGACGATAAGCCATTCGAGCGATCAGAGACGTTTCTCGCTATAACGAGCAACTGCCTTGTGTATATACCTATATCGTGTGACTTTTGATGCATACAATACACGTGTATGTGCGATATATACATATATACACACCTATAGCTGTATGAGATGCCGGGTCGTAGCAGCGGAGATCGATCATTCTCGTCATCGCGTGTAAAATCAAGTTGGCTGTCTGCTGCAGAGAATAATTAATTTTCGTTTTCCGCGGCGAGATTGCGAGCGGCTGCCATGTGATTCCCACGCACATCTTGGATGTATACAATAGAAATTCGGGATATGCTTATTTATGCGCGGCGAAATTTGTATAGTATTTTGTTTTTTTGTTGCAGGAAATTTAATCCATCGTAATTAGCGATTTCGCTTTTGGCGCATTTCGACATTGATAATAATTTATACACATTATCGCGTAGCACACTGATCTAATTTATGCACGATAATAGTATAGCTTGCGAGCCAATTATTCTGATTAATCCATATAGCTATGTACTGCTATTGATTTCCTTATTGTTCATTACTGTATATTATACGAAAAGCCATTAGGGTATACTCGCTGATGTAATGAATTATTTGTTTTTTAATAAATATAGAGCAAATAGAACGTCGACTGAGTAAAGTCCGCAACTATTTCCCGGCCGACAGCATGATTATATTTGCGATGACAAAGCTGCAGAGCGAGCGAGAAAACGAAGAAAAGAGAAGAAGAATATAAAACTCGCGATGATTTACCGTAGCCGACAAATATTTTGACGCTGCAGCGCTTGCGAGAAAAATGTGTTTGCGGCTCGCCGTCGTCCGGGTACTCTTTTATGTATATATACCTATATGAGACTGAATGGAAAACAGGGGAATGCCGGAATTCAAAGACGGGACATTCATTCATACCAAGTCGACGATCTACGAATTTCTTATAAGAAAATATACATAGAAACGAATTCCTTCTGCGTGCGATAAGAGCATAATGTACAATAGGGCGTCATAACCGGCATCCGTTAAAGGGCAAGGCCAAATATTTTCCGATCAAAAAAGAGTCGCAAACTCTTTCGATATATCCGTATGCGAATGTTTGCGCAAACAGTGTGTCGCGGAAAAAGCCCGCAAAAGCAAACTCCGAAGCAGCAGCAGCAGCAGCAGAAACGGGTATATAAAAGAGTGCGCGCGCGGACAAATTCATCTAGCGACGAACATTATCGCGCTGACGCAGCTTTATAAGAGGAAAAATGCGTTTGCCGTGCGCAAACACACGCTCGTCCCGGCGAAAGAGAGAGAGATAGAATCAAAAGAAAGCCACCGGGGGAAACGACGCGCATAGAAGCTCACAAAGAATAACCCAAGACTGGGCGAGGGAGAAAAATTTCAAGGAAGCTCGAGAACTGCGCGCTGTGTATATTATATATACCTATATCGCACCAGCCTGACGCAGCAAGACACAATTATAGCGAGTGTACGCGACTTCCTTAGTATAGAAGAAGCTCTCTCGCGCTTCAAAGAAACCTTTTTCGCGTGCGAGGACTCTCGAATTAGAATTATTCTCGGTTGAGAAAGGGAGGGAGACTTTTTGACGCTTGCTGGACTGGTGAAGGTGTGTGTGCGGTGTGCACTTTTTTCTTGTGCTTGTTTTTACTGGTTTTAGTATTGTATATACTTGTTTTTGTCTTGGACATTAATTATCAAGACGATATCGAATATTTATGTAATGTTATGAAAATTTTGTCGGTTTGTGATTGGATGGCTCGAAGCATACATTTCTAATTATGAAAGTTAAAGTTAGCAAGACCCGCGAGATGTGAAGATATTTGGGTAGCGGACCGATAACTGATTTTGAATAATCGACAATTGTCATACACGTAATATGCATACTTCAATTAGTCCACGTATGTGAGATTCGGAGACAAATACATTGCATAAATGTCAGTTAAAATGTAATCGAGTGATTTAATATACTAAGAATCGAGTTTTATAGCCATATTTTCGTAAAAAGCAAAATCAATGATGCTAATACGATTTCTTTCCGCCACTCGTCGTCGCGCGCCGGCACAACTCTATGATATATGACACGCAGACGCATATATATATACAAGCACACTCGGTCATAACAACTTTGTTTTCCGTTCCCTCGACGGAAAATACGTAAAAAGCGTATGGTATCGCGCGCAGTGCTTCTTTCGGAAGCTCTGCACACATACACGCATATACGAGCTCGTTTCCCCCAACTCCGCAGAGTGGCGCTAACGAATGGCTGCTCGTTGGTCAAACTTTTCGGAATGGTGAAAAATTCTAGGCCGTCTCGCAGCTTTCGCTTATATAACTAATGGCGGTTATGCGCTTGGGTCTCCTCCTCCTCCTCCTCCTCTATCTCTCCTTCGTCTAGCTACTGCGTACTGCATACTGCGGCTTTGCGATGCTCTTTTTGCTGATGGCGCAATGTTTTACGCGACTCGTGTGTGTGTGTGTATATATATATGTTGCGGGTGTAGGTATACTACTGAAGGGAGGCTGGAATTCATAATCATTGCAAGACCGTATGTTGTGTGTTGTATTTTTGTTAATGCCGGGCATACGTGAACAAAATGTATGTAACCTCTTTTTTGGGGCTCATCCGAGAATTCCGAAAATCCATCTTCCTTTTTGGAGTCCGAAAACACAGCTTTCGGTTATTGTTGTTGCTTATTATTTTTACAGGAAATGCGTAGCACGAAAAAGATTTTAAAAAAGTCAGTTTTAGAAACAAAGCGTAGGACATTCTTACAACGAATGAAAATCGAAGCATAAAAGAAAAGAGCTTGAACGCTCCGCGCAGACAGAAGTTTCGTAAAGAAATAAAAACTTTGCATTTTATTCCTAATATAGTTTTCATATCGCGTATAACATATAGTACTTAATTATCCGTCATCTCGCACGAGGCTAATGTTTCGGCGAATATTCTGCTCTCGGTAAGTGAAATATCTGTCGGCCGCACATTGCGCCTGCTGATTTCGTATTATTTATATACCCGCCGGCGTATCATACAGAGAGAGAGAGAGAGAGAGAGAGAGAGAGACGCGTTTCGCGCGCGCATTAGCGAAAAACGTCCGTACACACCGGCTGAACAAAGGATCCATTAGTCATTTTAACGAACGATTTGTTTGTTAAACTATATGATTTGTAACGAGCATAAATTTGCCCGACGATCGCAGCCAGAAGATAGCTGCTGCGTAGTGTTGGGTTAATAACGGATCGGAGGCCATAAATAACGCTCTCGCGGACAAAGCGCGCCTTGCTTTAATGCAACGACATGCAGCACTGGAAAACGCTTTATTAATATCGAACGATGATGTAAAGGCATTGCTCTCGTCAAATCGAGAGATTTACGAGCCGACGAATCAATCCGCATATATACACACGTATTTCGCCTTTTGGAAATTATACAGCTCTTATATATGATCTTTTTTTATATATAAAACCGGTCCCCTCTACTCCATTTGTCGAATTGCAAACAGGGTTTGTTCCGTGTATTCCAATATAACTCGAGCCATTCGGAGAGCACGCGATAACACAGCAGCTCGCGCGCGGATAAAGTTTCCTCTGCACAATTGGAAAAGTAATATTTCTATATCGCGCGAAAAATGATCGAATAACAGACAAAAGACCTGCCGCGGAGTAATATAAACTGACGATTTCGCGCGAATCGGCCAATTTTTCTTCTAGCCGTATTCTCGTCGTATATGTACTTTTACAGTCCGCGCGAGATAGAGGGGCGAAATAGTTTGATACGTCGTATAGTGCGCCGATGATTCCTTCATTTCCCGTTGATTCTTTGCCAGCTGAAAGGGTTCGCAGCGACGTTGTAAACCTACATTATTTTGCCAAAAAAAAAACGTATCCTATCATTAGTCGATCTAATTATATAGTCTGCTTGTTAAGAAGCGATGTTCTTTTCTCCTGGGATTGCTCAACGCGTCTAATCATATGGCCCGCGAACTTTAACATCTCGTCGCTGAATTAATCTCGGAATTAATAAATAAAAAATAAAAAAAATAAATAAAAATTACAAGCCTTGGTCGTTTTGCGACAAAAAAAAGAGCCTCGCGAGCGGCTAATGAACGAAATAACGAGCAATTTCGAGAGCGGTCTTTGCCTCTAATTTTTTTCCCCAGCTTCCTCCTCCGGGCGGCGAATCTCTCCGTAAATGAAAACATCCGCGCTGATTGAACGCCGAGAGAAGATCTCTCTTTCTTCGGCAAGAGAGAGAGAGAGAGAGAGAGAGAGAGAGAGAGAGAGAGAGAGAGAGAGAGAGAGAGAGAGACGCGCCGATGCACGTAACGAGCTTGCTAGTCCCATCGTTTGATGCGCCGGCAGCAGCAGCAGCTTCGTTCTTATTAGGTCGAACAAATTAAGGTCACGCAAGGATAGTTGCTGCTGCTGCTGCTCTGGAGACGAAGAGGATGAAAAGAGAGAGAGAGAGAGAGAGAGAGGAAGAGAGAAAGGTGAACAGAACAAAAAAGGTCGGCGATGAGGGTGAGAGAGCCGCGGGAGGATTCATGTATACAGCAATACAGCTTCCTGAGATGCGGGAAAGCTCGCGCGCGCGAATTCCCCATTGATTACGTTGGGTCAAGGCTCGGTCGCCCCTTTCTTTCATTCCGCTTGTTCTTTTTTCTCTCTCTATCTCTCTCACTCTCTGTCTCTCTCTCTCTCTTTAATTTTCCACTTCTCCGACGCTATCTTTTCACACGCAGCAGCTGCTGTTTTCTTTATTTGATTACTTTCCCATTTCCGTTGCAGCGGCTTCCTACTCCCTGGTGCCCCGAGAGTTACACGCTATATATACGGTACCTATATGTGCTGTGCGTCGGTGAGCTGATGTGTACGCCCTGTGGATTTGTTTCGCGGACTTTGGTGCTCGTCGAAAATAGTCGTGATTGCACGATTTTATACCCAATTTTTTATGCGACCATACTCCTGGGATGGTTCATTTCCATATTATATACCTGCATATCCAATATGTTATTATATTTATATACATTTGTATAATATATTTGTATACATTTTGTAATTGAGTTTAAAATTAAACCGGAAATTATTATATAATGCTGGATACCTAATGGAGAAATGAACAATGAAAATTTTTTTTGTGCATAATTTAATATACTACTCAAACTCGTGAAAAGTTCGCAAAAGAGGCAAACCGATTTCTTGTCGAGTCGCTTCTTCATGCTTCGATATCCCCCTCTATATATATACAGCTAAGCGATCAAAACTTTGTCTTGAAAAATTCAGCGAACACAGCAACATCAAGTTACGCTGCTTTTAGTCGTCCATTTCCCTGTTTAACAATTTAGCCTCTATGATGTATACCGTCCGACTATTGTCTCTCGTTATCCTTTTTCCCTCGTCGCTGATACTCCATTCATAAATATTGCCGGCGCCGTGACTCTCTTCGCATATAGATTGCGCAGGATTTATTAAAGAGGAAGCATAATATTTCAGCGAGCGTCTTTCTCCCCTGCGGATAAAGAGAGAAGTGATGCGCGACAGACTGCGCCGATGTATTTTGTCATCGAAGAAAAAAAAAAGGATAACGCTTCCTCCCAGTCTTTAAAGTTTCGCTTTCTCTATTATTATACCTCTCCTTTTCGCACTTTTCGAGTTAGATTGAAAAAAAAGCTTGAAAATGTTTATAAGAGAAAACGCAGAAATTGTGCTTTAGGTGCAGCAAAGCCAGGGCAACAAGATCGTTTTATACATTTTTCAGTAAACGACCGTCAGCTAAAGCTCTCTATAGCCGCGAGGATCAATTCACGTAAGCCAAGGCGAGCTCTGTCCCATGATCGATTGGAAGAAAAGCGCGCCGTGAGAGAAAAAGCCGCGACGAGGTGTCGATCGGACTCCAGCAGTACTCCATTGAATCGCACGCGAGATCCGTCGAAACAATTATCCCCGTCGCGCTGATCTTCTCTTCTCTCTGCTTGTGTATGTGTGTGTGTGTATAGGATAGGTAGGTATGCTGCGGCTTTGTCTCTGCGTTGGATCGGATCCTTTTTCTCGAAATGCTTGCTTGTTTTATTTATATATAGAAGACGATTGGAAAGCTTGCGAGATTATATAGAGGAGGGCGGTTCCGCTAGATTGCCGCAGTGTTTATTGACGCAAGGGCAAGGGTGTGGACTATCAGTGATCGGTTAGAGGAGTTTTTGTAAAATTGAGGTATACTTATTGCAGAAGTACATAATATAAAGCTTGTAGACTCAATTATATTTGCGTTAATAAAAACTGGTAGATATTAACTTTTCAACGAGGTTCGTCCTATATATTTTATTAAAAAAAAGAAAAAAATCCCGCGAGCTTATAAAAATTGGTGAAAATCATGAATTACGTGTATACTCTGGCGAAATAAGCACTTCAATTAACGGGTAATCTTCCGCACTTTGTCGGCATTTTTTGCGTGAGAACTGGCCGAGAGGACAAGAGCAGAGTTTTTTCCGGCTGGTCGGCACGACAAGTAGTCCGAGTGGTGGTTTCGCGAGGAAGCATATCTCTCCCTCTCTCTCTCACTGACGGTACGCTGCTGGACTGAGGGTAACGAGGAATTGTTAAATTTTAATGAGATTATTTTCTCTGGCTGCTTTCTCCCTGCAATTACGCCGTCCGCTAACTGCTCTTCTCTCTCTCTCTCTCTCTCTCTCTCTCTCTCTCTCTCTCTCTCTCTCTCTCTCTCTCTCTCTTTCTCATATTTATTCCATATTATCTGATACAACGCTTTTCTCTATAATCCCGAAGTCTTGCATTATCTATATACGTACCTATCCTTCTACACGCTGCGTATATAGCTTTTTATTTCGAATCGCATCTTTCGCGTTTAAGCCGGATTCGAGTTTTTAATATTTCTGGCTTCGGAGGCCGGCTTTACATAATACTTATATACCTCCTTGAACTTTAATGAAAGTAGCAGCATCAGCGGCGGCTGAAACTTTGCAATTACTCCGCTTCGTTATCCGATTTCCGGCGGATGTCTTGCGCGGCACGCGATTTTTAATTTAGGAACTTGAGAGCTGCGAATCTCGAAAGAGAACGAGTTAATATTATATCCACAAGGCGACATATAATATACTCATTAGCGAGAGTAATAGCAAGGTATTGCGTGGTTTATGCAATTGGAGATGCGAGTGTGGCGCTCGAATTCAACGTCGAACTAATACAAGAGTCGTCTCTCTTGTGCATAGCTTTCGTCGTGTCAAGTTAATAATCCGTTAATGCGACGGACGACTACTCCGTATATTGTTGATATAATGTACTGCTGCGCGAGGGAGACATTCAAATTGTTTGGGTACGAGGAAGAGAGAGAGAGAGAGAGAGAGAGAGAGACGAGTTGTTTGCAGTGCGCGAGCGAGAAGTGGATTATTTGGGAACTGTTATATACATAATTATACACACAACATGACGTTTCGTATGTATATATCTCTTTTTAAATTGCGCACGCTAGCTGATGCAAGGAACTACTTGCTCAAAGAGTAGTGGACGAGTCTATGACTTATAAGTATACAAAGCTTTAATATTTCGTCATCTAAGATGGAAGGACCAATATCAAAGAACGCGAGAAAGACGATTATTCGAGAATTGACGGTACATCGTTAAAAGTAGCTTTTGCGTGTTAATGACTCGGCTTACAAATTACAGTTTTGAAATATTTCATTATAGTCGCTCCAATTAGTACAGCTTTGGTTCGTGACAGGCGTATATTTTGCCTTTTGCGCCAACAACTTTATCCTAGGCGGACACATTCAGAAAGGTATACCTAATACTCGACTTTGAGCGCGATTTTCTATAGAATAGGGTAAAGAGTAATAATAAATAGGGTAGAATAGGGTAAGAATAGGGGGCTTTGTACATAGCTCAGGCCATTTCGTTTGTCCATAATATGTACAAACTCACGTACACGCGCACACACACAACTCTCGGTAAAAATAATTTGGTTCGTCGACAAAATTTCTATTTACACAACCTTCATTATTTATATAGATGCGAAAACATGAAAAGTCCGGTACATACAAGAAGCAGGTCGATGACCGTTCGAAAAGCTCAGGCTTGAAGTATGTGCTTATATGCATTAGCTCGCGTGTCACCTGATGGTCAGTGTTTTATGCTTTCGGACCTTTTTAGCTGGTTGCCTGTTTTTTTTTACGATGCCATCAGTACATCTGCATCAGTGTAACACTCTGCTAGGACATAATTCAACAGCAGCAGCGGCTCGTGTATTACGATGATTGAGACAACGAAGCGTGACGCGGAAAGTCTTGTTCCGCGCTGTTATAGAATCCTTCGTGAGAAATGAGCTGTAGAAATCGGTCGCATTTTCACTTCCGCACGGTCAGTCGTGTCCGACGAAGCGCAAGAAAAGTACACATCGATCCTTGTCTATATATAGAGTGTTTGTATCTTTGGAGGAAATCCTTTCGTATATCGTATGGTAATATGAAAGAAGCATCAGCGAATCAATTATAGCGATAGAGAGACGCAAAGGTAAGATTTAAAGCGGCATGACGAAGGAGTGGTCGACTTCAGCAAAATAATAATTTCTGAAACAGGTGAAGCAATTGATGGGTGTCGAAGACTTGCTTTGTTTAACTAAGCTCTACTTTTGCTGCGAGGTTAATTTTATAATAAATTGAATGCACTTTCTGATTGTTAAATGTATAATTTAGTTCTCGCAATATACTCGGAATAGGTATTAGCTAAATATTATATAATGTCATTATACACGTTACGTATAATATTACAGCGTTTGCAATGATAAACTGCTTATTCGTATTCATTAGTGATTCAACATTTAAATATTCACGCTTTTTGTTTAAGCTCGTATAACATCATTTTTGTTTCGGAAAATGTTTTACGTATATCCGATGAATATTATAAATTTAGTGTACCAAAAATGAAAAGATTTAATAATACAATGAAACGTATCATGTAACAACCAAAGCCAACAAATATGAATTATTCGAAACTGTTGTCAAAGGTCAAGACACCATCGAGTTCATCAACTCTTCACATAATCTATATAATTTATAAAAAATGAATGAAATGAAAGTGAAGAGGGCACTTTCGTACTATCTAAAATTATTGTCGAAGGCTTTTGAACGCTAGCACCATATTTTTACGTAGAAGTTAAAAAGGACATAGGAATTCTTATTTCTGAAATGTCCCTCTAATATGGATTATATGTCCAAATTTAATTTTGTATCATCATATTGTGTTTTAAGTTCGCAAAGGTCATATCAGCGCTTGGGATAATTATGAATTGAATGTATTCGATTGGCTAGTCTTTAATTGGTGCTGTCTTGTTTGAAGAAAAGGAGAACTTTACTGTAGATATAAAACGAATGAACTATGCTTTGCAACTTATCAATTGCCAGTTCTAGAAGATAAATCAGTAGAAGATCATCGCTAATTGATTTAATGACGCTTTAATCATGAAAAAATATTCCAAAACATTTGAGTTTTATATTAGCAAAAGCCAAGCAAACATTCGACTATCCTCCAGATATCAAACGCACACATTACAAGAAAAAAAGCGCGCTACTATTGTACACAAAACGACACCACTCGTGCGCACACACCATTAAGTCGACGAATACATACACAAAATTACACATCCCTAATAGTCCCTCTCGACAATATAACTTCTTAACGATGTTTGCTGTGTACTAAACGATTTTATTAATATGTCAGCCTTATAGAACAAGACCGTCTTCGCATTCCCGCACGTAGATCAGCTGTATAAAGGCAAACAAAGCGAAGCGCTAACGCGAAAAAACGTGCAGATAACAACCTCATGAGGTCGGAACGATTGATCAGTCGTATATTTACTCGCGCATATAAATTCACGAACCAGCCGATTAATTGGCCGAACGCGGCTTCTCTTCTTCTTTTTCTTCTTCGATCGCGTCGTTAGTGCGCAACCTTCTTTATTTTTCAAGACGCTATCGGCTGTAAATACGTGAGGTGACTCGCGTAAAGTATGAGAATGGCTACGGGATCTACGGGCGAAAGAAAATAATGAAGATGTCGTTATTTCTGCTTTACGACTGTTGTGGATCTCTTTGTACTGGAACCCTGGAATTTATGCGATCATTTAGACAACGCTTTTATTCGGTAGGCAGTCATGATTTCAAGAATAGAAATGGGCATCGTGACATCTCAAATAATAATTGTTCAGAGTTTTTATTTTCACAAAAAATTCTTTGTTTTCGCAATCTATAAAGAAGTGAAAATAATTTTACACTCGATTTTCCGTTACTTTAAAAAACGCTACCGCAACTGATTTGGCACTCTTATGCTTTCTCTTTGACAAAGCAAAACTACCGTCAAATTGTACGTGTTTTTAAGCCCTTGTTATGAAAACTAGTACATGTCGTTAATATTATAAGGAAAAAAAAGAATAATTTTTTCAAAGTATTTTTCTCCGTTTGTTTGCAGTACCCCTGGTGGAGGTTCCAGCAGTGACGGGCTACGCAGCGCGGCTCCCCTGCGACCTGGTGCCAAGTCCTCGTGGCGAGGAGCCGTTCATGCTGTTTTGGTATCGCAGCGAACATGAGGGCGCGCCTATCTACAGTGTGGACGGTCGCTCGAAGCCGTTGTCCCAGGGTAAGCAGTGGTCGAATCCCAAGGCACTGGGCGACAGGGCTCGAGTCTGGTTTCTTAGCCAACGAGCCGAGCTTCAGATAGACAAACTCATGCCCGAGGATGCAGGACTCTACCGCTGCAGGATCGACTTTCGGAATAATCCTACCATTAGTCGGAAGGTCAATCTCACCATTATCGGTGAGTCGTTATTGGGATTTCAACTTGTTGTGAAATAAATATTCTCTGCGGTTTCTTTCATCTAACGCGGTTATTATGTTTTTGCATTGACACACATTGGGATCAAAATCTTTGAATGTTTATAATATATTGGTCACTTGTACAAAGTAGTGAAACTTGGACTATTCCTTTCTTCTTCAACTCTAACAGTTTCGATGACTTTATTTTCATTCAATATCCTTTTTCAAATTTACCTGAAATGTGCCTGTGTAAAAAGTAAACCATCCAATTCGAAATGTATCGCTTGAAAACAATTGGATTTTGCAAATAAAATTATGCAAAACTGTATTCATACAAAATTTGTCAACAAAATGTATGTCAACAGTTTTGATGAAGTTCATTCGTTCATTATTTTCAATGCGATTATTCATACAGCTATTATGCGAAGTAATTATAGGTAGATTGAAGTTTAATTTATAATATAAGCCCAGTATTAATCAATACACAACGACCGAATTTCCACGGCTCCATAGCTCCTGTCAAATTAGTTTGATGACATGGATAACAACGGAGTAAATAATTCACCGATTATGCCGTACTATGCATGATTAAGAGATTATTATGCCTGCATTATCAATCATGATTATAACCACGTGTAGCCGCATAATATCTCGTTATGTTTTTTTTAGTGCCACCACAGTCGCCGGTGATCTACACGCGAGACCGAACTCTCGCCAAGAACCTGCAGCCCTTCGACGAGGACAGCACTCTGGTGCTCGTATGCGAGGTGACAGGCGGATCACCACCGCCGCGCGTCACCTGGCACCGCGACGGTAAGCTCATCGACTCGACCTACGAGTACAATCACGACGACCTCACGGTAAACCGGCTCGACCTGACACGTGTCACCCGGGACCTCCTCAGCGCACAGTTAGTTTGTAACGCCAGCAACACGCATCTTGTGCCAGCCACCAGTGCTGAGATCATCATCGACGTCAACCGTGAGTTTTCAGATAACGACATTATTCCTGCGTTTCTTATGGTATAACTACTTGGCAATTCATACTCGAGAGACGTTTCGTTTGAACTGCGTAGTGAAACCGTTGCTGGTGAACATAACGAACAAAACGCCGCATCTCTCGGCCGTCATGTCGTACGAGATCGAGTGCGTGAGCTCGGGATCAAGGCCGGAAGCTGTGATAACTTGGTGGAAGGGCATGCACCAGATCAAGCACATGGCGAGGAACGTGAGTATAGCCATTAATTGACTCTTATAATTGATTCTTATTGTTTCGAGACTTTTCCTCATTCTTATATAAATAAGCTCCAATTAATAATTCAATAAGAAGCCGAACTCCTTGAAAACACAGTACGTCGTATTACATACCGAGCTTTGGGTAGTTTGCAGAGGGCCCGAATATGACGAGGAGCGTGATGAGCTACGTACCGACGATCGAGGACGACGGCAAGTTCTTGACCTGTCGAGCTGGCAATCCTGTGGTCCCTGGTAGCGCGCTAGAGGACAAGTGGCATCTTGTCGTACACTGTGAGTATAACAATCATGAAAAGAAAGAAAAAAAACCCTCATTCTGAGTCATTGAGTATAAACTTACGCGCGTATTATAACTTTGCACTCAATGACGAACCAAGGGAAAAACGACGCGAGTCCTATCCTAGACACAAGTCCCTTACATCACTGATGTCCTTTCCTCCATTGTAGACGTGCCGATCGTGACGATCAAGCTGGGTTCGAGTCTTCGAGCGACGGACATCAACGAGGGCGACGACGTGTACTTCGAGTGCGAGGTCAAGGCCAATCCCAAGGCGTACAAGCTCGGCTGGTTCAAGGACGGCCGGGAGTTACACCATAACCCAGCGGCGAACGTCATCCTGCCGGGTGGTAACTCCCTCGTGCTCCAGAGCGTGAACCGCGCGTCCGCAGGCGACTACTCCTGCATGGCGGCCAATTACGAGGGCAAGGCTATGAGCAAGCCCGTTACCCTCGACATCATGTGTGAGTATAACTTAGATGTAGCTATAACGTAGAAACGTTCGATCGTCGGAGTACGTATAATAAAATTTGAATGACGAAACAGACGCGCCGATCTGCAAGGACGGGACGACGACGCAGGTGGTGGGCGCGCTGAAGCACGAGACAATCTCGTTGGTGTGCGGCGTGCAGTCGAAGCCACCGCCGACGAGCTTCCAGTGGACGTTCAACAACTCGGGCGAGCTGATGAGTGTCCCGGCGAGTCGGTACTCTCAGGTGCGACCTCAGCAGTTGGTCACCACCCACTGGCACGGCTCGAGGCTCAACTACACACCTGCTAGCGACATGGACTACGGGACCATCGCCTGCTCGGCTAGGAATACCATAGGAGTGCAGAAGGTGCCCTGCCTCTTTCAGATCATCGTCGCTGGCAAGCCCTACCCGCTGCAGAACTGCTCGGCCGTACAGTCGACTGGACCCTACGCCTATCGCATGGGTGAGTGATACAATGGATTAAAGAAAAGCTCTATATATTATAAAGGTGCAGGAGTCTAGCGTCTTTATTTATCTGACAGCAGGTCTGTATAGTTGATAAAATTCACTTCTCCCAGCATATACACGTTGGCAGGAATCTTGGAAATCCCGATGGGAGCCACACTCTAATAATTAGCTGTCCCTGTTACTTACATTATCGCCTCAGGAAGCGCGGAAATAATTTGATCCCTTATCTGCGGACTCCAGTTCGAGTTCAGGGCCGACGAAAGAATCCGAGGGAGTTGCTTACTTGTACTTCTTCTTTCCTGTCCCTCTGTCGGAAGGTTAATTTAGCCTCTCCCTTTATTCTCTTGATTCGCTGTTACGTTGTCGGAGCAAACTTTTTCTATCGAGCCATTGTACACGAATAATATATAACCAAAAGCTTTTATCACCGCGGGTGGGAAGAAAAAAAAACACGAGCATCGCTCAATCTCAATTTCTTTCGTTTTTTTTCCATGTCATCCTCTGTGCACAGGTCAGGAGGATTTCAAAGCGACAGACGCGCGTGACGCCGACTGGCTGATAGTGCGCTGCAGCGAGGGCTTCGACGGTGGCCTGCCCATCACGAGTTTCGAGCTCGAGGTCTACAGCGACGAGAACGTTTATCACGTCAACACGATTTACATAAATCACACCGATAAGGCGCTGCCGCCGGCTGCTGCGTCCTCCGTAGCAGTGGCAACCGCGGCAAACGGCGCCTCTACTTTCGGTCCGATCTTCGAGGTGCCAGGTTTGGAGCCCGGACGGAATTACAGGTTACTGCTTTACGCCGTCAACGCCAAGGGCCGCAGCGAACCCGTCGTCCTCGAGCCAGTGACGCTCAAGGGTGTTGCTATGTATACCACGGGTGAGTGAAGCTTGCGAATAATTTTTACTATTCTTTTCATACGACTTGATCCGCGGGGCTGTTGCAGCAGTACTAGTCGAATACCTATATGGAGGGGGGGGGGTGTTATTTTCGGGCTTTTCTAAAAAGGCCCGGCTCTCAGCGAGCTCTGAATTAAAATCCCATAAAACAGCGAGCGCCGGGAGTCCCTTTCCGCGCGCGCTGCTGTCTCATTCGGAGCACATTTATCGTCTTTAATTTCCATCCTCATGGGTTATTCATGTGGCTTCCAGCTCTTTCTCCCTCCTCTATACGAGACGAGAGCTTGCTATATATTCAACTGCGCGTTCGTATATACGAGTGCATCTCGTCCCTGCTTGATACTATGCTCCCAGTGTGTGTGTGTGCGTTATCCTATCCTGTGCTCGCGAAATGTTATACGCGCGGGACACGCGGTTGTAGCTACATAGATTTTTGCATACCGCGAACTCGCTCGGTGTGTCCCTGATGGTCTTTTCTCTTCGGTGTGTTATCTTGTGAGTGCGACTAACTATATATATAGCATGGACAGTAGTAATATGCGAGTCCAGTCAGACAGACGTTCGTCGAGCTGTTTAATCACGATAATTTATTGTTGTACATCCAATTAAGAACGACCTCGACTACTTATATATATATTATACGCAGACGAGAGGAATCGACCGAATTGGAGATCCTGTCAGTCGACGCTAAGGAGAGAGATAGAGAGCCTGTCTAATAAAATCCTCTCGGGCAAAAAAAGAGCGCGTCAGAGGCGCTGGAGCGTCAAACCCTCTCTCTCTCCTTGGGACAGATCGTGGTCGGTCGCGTCGTTTTCTGGCCAAGGATATATACATCATGCTGCGCGCGCGGCTAACGAACCCGCGCGCTCTCTGAATCCCAAAGTGGCCGCTGATACGGCGTGTGACCCTTGATGCTCTTTCTCTTTTTTTTCTACCCCGCTGACGTTGAGGAGAGAGAGAAAGAGAGCCAGAGGGAGAGACGGCTCCGCTTAATCTTTGCCTCCCCAGACGTATACATGCGAGACGGAGCGGAAATACGAGTCTCGCGCACTCGCCGGACACGTTGATTATTTATACACGCTATTGCCTTTTGTACGTCGTCTCGTGCGCTATTTTTTGTTTCGCGAATCATTATACCGGATGACGTGAAATTATTATACGTTTGCGCGTATTCGAAATATCGATTCTTCAAATTGTCTTTGCAACTGTTCGGCCGGATATTTTCTTTTTACATTTTCGTTTCGATCGTGAAACATTGTTTAGTGGGATCAGGCGTGTGAGAGCTCGTTCACGTAGACCTGTATCCGCATTTATTGAGGCCACGTACTCTCCCGCAGGCAATACGGCTACTATATTTTATTCGCGGCTCCTTCGTGCGTGTACAGCTATTTTTCGTTCCATCGAATTGGGAAGAGAGATATTTCTCGACTCGGATCTCTCCTGACGCTTGTTACCATTATTATTGAGTTATTATGTGTGCATTAGCGATTAGGGTGTATATTATATAAAAAAGGGCCTACTGAGACTCGTATAGACGTGCTCGAAATATTCCGTATGACCTAGTAATATAGGTATAATGATTGAAATAACTGAAATTCAGGGCAGGTCACAAATGGTACCAATTCGGATAGAGTTTACAATTTTAGAAGTATAACAATTGTATGTATATCCTTTGTCATAGATCCGAATGGCGCAATATCAGTTTCTATTTACATACATGAGTTTCAATCAGATCGACCTAGATCGAGAACTAAAGATAACTTTTTTTTCTAAAATTACGAGCATATCTGGCATTGTTGTTACAGGTCGAGATTCAAGTGACGACGGCACGGACTACAGTCTGCTGGTAGCCTGTTTCGCCGGCGGCATCACGGCCATCTGCATCCTCGTAGTCGGCGTGACGCTGACCCTTTACAGGCGCAACCACCCGCTACAGCCGAGCAAGACTCAGACGCTGGTTGTGCATTACGCCGGCACCGGCAACGCCGCAGGCAACCTCACCCCGGCCTCGGCTGGCGACGCCCTACTCGCCGACGCCCGCCAACTCGCCGGACAACAGCGGCATATGCAGCTGGCACAGCATGTGGTGAGTACAGCCGTATTTTCCTTATTTTGCCCTGCTATTTTTTCTTGCAGAATGTAATAATATCGTTTTCTGCCAATTGTTTATTTAGCGATATGATTGATCCCGATGTAGAAAGTAAAATGTGACGGTTCGGCTGACTATACTCGGATTGTTCTACTCTCGGGTAAAGCCTTTCAATATGGATGCTCGGTTTGAGAACGTCGTGAAAATTGGATAAAGCATTTATTTTGAAGTCTATAAATGGTTAAGTTGTTGGAATGATGCATTTTAAAATTGCATCTAAATTGATCGCATCAAATCACAATCAGTGTTATTGCACTAGTACAATCTATTTTAATATAATAGTAAATCATATTTATCACGATAATATCACGAAGTGTACCAAAACCACATTAGGAGACTTTACCCTGCAACCGTCTAAAGATTCCCATCAGTCCCGGTGCTGATATCGAGATAAAATAATATCGAAGTTATAAAACCGAATCTTCCGAATTGCCTGTCCCGCAGCAGGTGAGCCAAGAGTACGAGCTGCACGCGTGTCGCAGCGAGGCTTCCACGGGCTCGCAACAGCAACTACTGGACGTGTACGCGCGAGCAGCGACGCTCACGCGGCCAATCAAGTCGTCGTCGACGACGACGACGACGACGCACGAGCAGGCAACGGAGGAGGATCCGGACGTGATCCCGTCGACGAAGACAGAGAGGCGGCCCGATATCTCCGAGCCGAACTACGCGCCCAAACCCGAGCGCATCAAAGACTTCCGACGACATCTGCAGGACGAGGACTTGTCTTCCGCGACGTCGGCCCAACAGCTGATGGAGAAGGACAGCTGGTTGCGGCAAAACGGCGCCAGCTGCCAAGTTCAAGAGGCCGGTAGTCCTACCGCGAGACCCAGTACTCTGCCGGTACACCGGAGCCACGACATCTACACGAGGAGCCTCAGGGTGCAAGAAAGTTGTATATAAACTCCGCGCCGATTTGACCGCGCGCCGACAGATCATAGACCTTAAGACGATTTTTATCTTTATTATTAATTACCCTTGATCCCAGCCAAGAGAGATGATGAGGATGACGTATATATTATTATGATTATTATTGCGCGAGCTCGCGAGAGAGAGAAGGACGATTATTATCGGTGTTTGTACATATAGACAATAAACGATATCTTGTTGTTAAGAAACTTGTATACGTTCGGCTGTCTTGGATTATTATTCATCGACCCATTTTTATTTCCCTAGTGATAATGCATGAATTTATTTGTTATTCTGTTATTGAAGAGGTAAGTTTATCCATTGTTGGAATCTGTCTCTTATATAACTCCCTGATGTTAAACATCATAATTCGCTTGGCTTGATCAGTAAATCTGCGCGGACAATAATATACAATTGATTAAATAAGCGCAGATCAGTTTACTCGTGCGATTGTCAAATCAATGTCAGTTCCGATCACGTCCGAGAATTCGAAATCTGCGACTGACGTTTCGTAAAATTCCAATTAGCACAGAATACCCAGTATCGTAATGCGATCCCGCAGCAGAATAGCAGATGCGCGAATAACGAGTTTAGTTCTACCGACAAACGTTCGCTACGAACACTCGTAAAATTTGCAAATGCGAGACTTTCAAAATAATGACAAACCCAAACAAGGAAAAACCTGAGCTGCTATACTGCATCAAGAAGTATACAACAGGTATGTATATATGTATATATACAGCCCCCCCAGAGAGATCGATCAACGAGCCATGAGCTATAGAACGAGTAGCACGTCTTGGACTCTTCTATCGTCGAACTGCAGCGGATTAGCGCGGGATCAGGCCGTGCTATAGCGCGAGATTCGATTTGGCGTTAGATAAAGAACTTGTGTTCGCTCGCGCGAGAAATCACAGTAGCCGGCTCTATATACACAGCCACACATACTTGGTCTGCAGTAGCACGTGTTTTTCTACGGAAGAGCGAAACGGCCGGGTGCGCGATAACGACTTGACAATAACGATAAATCACGCGCGCGTTAGGGCGGCCGGCGACGATCGATTTTTGCAATTGCGCTCCTGCGGAAATAAATTGCCGGCGATCGCAGCCCGATCTCTCCAAGGAGAAGGCGACTGCACTTTCTTTCTTCTATATACGTGTATACACACGTTATATGTTGTTATTACAGCTGCCCGAATAAGATGCGATTCTCTGTCGCCTGCAGCGATTTTCCGCGAGGAGTGTTATACACATGCAGATTTCCAACTCGTTTTCTTAGAGCGCGCGTATAAATATTTGAGCAAACGAATTGCAGCTGTGTTATGTAATAAGGATGAGGCGACTCGCTTTTAACAGAGAGAGATACAAACAGCTGCGCATAGCAGTCGGCTTTTTCGCGGAAAGGCAAAATTTCATGCGCCGCGATAGCCCCCCCTAGGCATGTTCGTCCTCTTTTCTTTCTCTCCGATGCTGTTTACTTCCTGAAAATTGTCAAGAAAATTTATTCTTCCGAGAAGTAGTCGAGAAAGAGGAGTGAGCGTGCGAATAGACGTAAAATCTAGAAAACTCGATTTTCAGAGAATCCGAGTTTCTCGTTATTTTTCATACGCGGCGCAAATATATCCAGCGCGGGATTTGATCTTTCCGATTCTTTTGATGTCAGTTATAGAGCTGCTTCTGTGCAGCATATTTAAGAAGAAGTGAAGACGGTCGTCGTTAAAATAAAGGCTAGGAGAGCGTGAACAATTAAAGCGCCCGCTATTTCATATGTTTGATAATATATACTCGCAAACTTCTGTATATAGATATACCAGGTTATATAGTTGGGAGAGAGAGAGAGAGAAAAAATAAATAAAGCAATAAGTCGTGAGAGGAGCGATAGCGTCGTCGTAAAGGCTGCAGTCGAATGAATTCGAGGGGTCGTCAATACATTGGAAACAAAGCATTAAGATAGCCGGAGCAAAGTGCCAATGAATCGACACCGCGGCTTATCTCTCAACTCTCCCCTCTCTCTATACATCTCCACCGCGTGCTGATAATACAACCTGCTCTTCGGACGACGAACAGCTTCGTAAGATTAAAACACACGAGGCTCACCATTTATATCGACGGAAGAAACGCGGCTACAGAGTATATATAGCTGTAAGTGGTCCGATAGGTAGTTCGATATTGTAAGGTGTGCGCAATTCGTCTCGCGGAGGAAAAAAAACGAGAGAAAGAGAGCAACTCGGCGAGATGGATGCTCAGATGTAGGGATAGATGGACGCGTATAGATAGCTTCCCCTAACCGGCTCCCGGGAGTCCGGGAGAGAATGAAAACGATCGCTAAGAGCGAGAAGAAGAGGGAGGATTTTCTTTATCGCTGGCGCGGCTCGAGGACGACGCGTTGCAACCGGTTGATCCAGCCCAGGAAAATATTCTTGCTTTTACGAGGAGGGCCCGATCAAACTACTTCCTATCCGGTTCATACTTTATCGTTTCGCCGCTCTACTGTGTTCACCCCGTCAGAGAGAGCCTCCTCGTGTTTTTCTCTATACGGCAATTATTTATGAGCCGGGTATATTATAACCGTAAAGCGTGCCCGGTTTCATCGCATTCGTCCATCCATTATTATACTCAGTTTGCACACCGCGATATGGAAGTTTCCTTCATTGTTTCGTCCTCTTTTAACGATCGCGATACTTCCGATGTATTATATGTATATACGTATACAGGTATATACAGTGGATCGGAAAATAATTTTCGATTTATGTCGGCCGTGATTTCGACCAACCCGGCATTGTGCGATGTGCCCGAGAGTGTATATTATACACGCGTGCGCGATTTCGAGGGAAAACAAACTGCGACACTGATGATTGTGATATTATATTTCCCTGCAGCCGCGCCTGCGAGTGCAGTATTATACGGCGTAATACCGCCGCGCGGCTGAGTGTGTGGTATAATGGCCTCTGATGCTCTCGCAGCACATACCTGTAGCTTGTGCAGGATAGCGAACATTTTCCTTTGTCACTGAACGCGCCTTTGGCTCATTTGTCCGTAATGCCTGACAAAGCGAAATCGACGCTATGCTGACTTTTTGGGCTTTGTTCTGCTACTCTCTGATGATAATGTGAAGGACTCGTGTATAGCGTACATTGTATATGTAGGTATGTGCGAATGCTGAATGTGAATTGAATTATACATTATTTTCGAGTGTCTGATAGGTTTTCAATTACGAGGCCTTTTGTACGATTGAAATTTTTAATGAAATTCCGCATATACTTTTCCCCCGAATAATTTCATTATAATCGTATGTAGACATCTGCTTATATGCATGCACTTTTAATTGTATTAAAAAATCGTTACAAAAGAAACGTAAAATTTTAAATCTCGAACATATTGTGAACTACTGTAATAATAATTCGTTTCTAGTCGCAAAATACATATATTGGTATGTGTATCGATTTTCGCAGTGGTTATCAGATGTAAAATATTGGAATGCTAGCTGTCTAGCTACCTATAACAAAAGCTGTTTATTATTATACCGGGTATGTATACGTGCAGTAAAATTAAAATATTAATTCATGAATAATAGTCGCATACCATTATATAAAACGGGATTTTCTTTAAATAGTACATGTCAAAGTGTGATAAAGCCTACAATGGAATAAAAAAATACTTTGTTATTTGAAACTTGAAAAGTAACTCGCCAATCTAGAATGGTGTGCGCGATTCATTATCCGTTTCTCTTTATCTTCTTTATCGATTTTGGCGCTATAGCCGCGTTACGGGTTTTCCGATAGAACAGACTCATTGCTCATTGTGGTCAGAGGGGCCAAGAATAATGCCCAGACCGAAGTTTTGTTGAATAAACGCGCACCCCCGTAGTATTTACGAGGGACATTGTATTGTTTTTAGAATCTGCAAAGTTTCTCCACAATTATACTGTCTGCTTATTGTTTCAGTGAATTATAATTGAATACCCGTTTTTTCATGGAAATCTTATAGCGTGCACGTTTTGTTTAACTTTTAACCGATCTTTCTGAGAAAAGTTTATATTTAGAGCATCTATGTTAATTAATAATTATAATTTGATTCATTGAATGGAAATATATACTCTTAATTGCCTACCAAATAATTACATGGTTCTACGAATAATATAATATATCCAAATAACCGTCAGTGCGTATATTACACTTTAATTTAACATAAAATAATATATAAAAATGCTCTAATCCAAACGTATCGTCCACAAACCCGTACTATATAAATAAAACCATGCCATTATTTTGATGGTATATATATCAAAAAGAGAGCATCATCATCAGTTTCGCTTTGTGATGCGCATCGTGGACAAATGAAGCAAAGGAAAATATTCGCGACTCGTGATCCGGGCGCACGAGAAAGATTATTATATCCCCGCAAATCGGTTGTTCTCCGCGCTCGGCGGTATATGTATGTATATATATATACCTATATAAAGCCATACCAGTAGCGCATCAGCGTAAAATAATAACCCAATCAGTGTCGTCGTTCGTTTTCTCTTTGAATCGCACGAGTAAACAGAGGGAGAGCTACGCGCGCTATTCCGCGGAGTACGCGAAATCACGCTCGGCATAAATCGAAAATTATTTTCCGATCGGCGCACGACGATGAGGCTCGGCGCGGAATTTCCGATTGTTACATCCCGTGCTCGCGTTTTTCGTTTAATGTGGTCGAGTGTGTTTGTCGCAGTGAGGTCGTCGAATGAAAATAAAATCGTGCTCACTTTTGACATTCCGAAAGAATCGCCGCTGGATCAATAGAAAAAGTCGCGCTTGGCGCAGTTTCCGTTAATTGCTATACCTATGTGCAATTATACTCTCTCTCTCTCTCTGCGCTGCGCATTTTTACGGCAATTAGCGAAAAACGAGATTTTATTTATACGGACACATTGTGTGCATGCTGCGTTAAATCGGATAAATAAACGATGATTGTCAGCAGCAAAACGATGATTTTGCGCGCGATGCTTTAAAATTCTAATATTTAAATTTGCTCGCGCATAAATGCAGATTAAACGGCGGTCCAGTGAAATTTGCATGCCAAAATGTGCGTATGTTTCAAGTGAAATAAGCGAACGAAATCGCATGGAATTTGGATTTAAATGTATACAATATAAACTCATGCGTATATATTAGAGAGTATACGTATATAGAAATCCACTCGAATATTAATTCGGCTGCACATTTATATATAATCCGCGGGGGTGCAACAATATACGCGATTGAAAAGTGTATCATAATATATACCTACATATAACGAAAAAGGCAAAAATATGTATACTTTTCGAAATTTCGTTCGTTCGGTATATATAACTGTAGTTTCGTTGCTTCGTACGAGGAATCCCTTTCTCACTTTCGCGAGTTAGGTATACAGTATCTATATAACAGCGTCACAAAGCACCGCGGCATGAGGATCAGCAGCAAGCAGCTTCCATCAGCAGCCCGATCGTCGCCGACAAACTCCATATGCATATCATCCTCTTTGAATAATTACGGCTCGCGAAATTTCGTAAACAATATTTCATCGCCGAGCGCTTTGACCCACCGACATCCACTTTTTGTCATAGTACATATATATATCACACACACATCGTGGATAATGATAATAGCCAGTACAGTAGTGCCACGGCGGCGTTGCCATCTAAAGAGAAGCTGCCTCTGGTCGTCGCACGCACGGACGCGGCAAATTCTCGATGATATTACGCTGGCGCACGGTTAGTGTCGCTTATATTTGCTACCGCGCTGCAGCTCGTCACATCACGACGACTAAAGTCGAGGTGTACCGGCACTGGCTCTCCATTAAATGCCCATTTGCATGCGGCAATGCATAATAATTCTCGGGAAAAGCTCGAGCGTGTCTAGTGCGCGGGAGAAGCGCTTGGACCCCTTGCATTAATAACCTGTGTGTGGCTCAAAAGTACCGACGCTGCAGCGCTTTGCCTATATATATGCGATGTATACCTGCGTATTTATGTACACTGTAGACGAACTTGTCTATACTATATAAATGTATATACTG
Source organism: Cecidostiba fungosa (assembly GCA_900474305.1). NCBI lineage: Eukaryota > Metazoa > Arthropoda > Insecta > Hymenoptera > Pteromalidae > Cecidostiba > Cecidostiba fungosa. The sequence continues at coordinate 88,524 of UCOJ01000293.1, read as the reverse complement.
TACGTGTATGGGAGAATAAGTATAGTTAACGACTCTTGCTGACTACTTCTGATTAATGAGCTTAAAAATAACGCGGAAGATTATTGACTGAAGGACTGAATTATTGCAACTATCTATAAAACCATCCTGATACTGGAAAATCTCCTTATCGCTGTTTTGATAGGGCTGCTCATGTTTGGTATACAAGATTTGATCTGTGGACTTGTCCAATTAATACGCATAAATAAGGCCTTTGATGTCCGGTAATCCCTTGAGTGGATATATTATTTTGCTAATTATCGTGAGATTATACATAAATGAGAAATCTCTGAATTGCTGGAAATCTGGTCAAAGAGCTGCCGAGCTAATGAGGAAAGAGAGAAGGGATAAGGTGAAGGGATACAGGATTAAAATATTTGGTTGACTACTCGTTTGAGGAGCGTTTCGCGATGCTGATGCGGCAGTTTACAAAGTGAAAGAGTAAATCTGAAATGAAAAACCCGATTAAGTTCATGATTTTGATTCGTTAGAAACGTTTTGAAAAATCGGAGTTTCAACTCATTTTTACTTAGTTATACTTAAAACAATTAATCTAGCTCATTAAAGTTCCCGTTAATCGTTCAAAAATTCTCTTCCTGTCAAAACAACCCATTCATTGCACTGCACGAAAACACGCGAGTAATACTCGTATCATATCCTCCACGCATTGATTCCGCCAAATCGTTCAGTTTTTTCCGTGGTCAGTTCCAACCCCCGTAATACTATAACTTGAAGTTAGCGTGAATCCCATATCGAGAACGACCGCCGCGCATTTACCACGACTTATTCCGAGAGTCCGAAATTCATTTAGCCGCGGGCGAAAATCATTCTGCGCCGACGACGCGCCTCTCTAACTGCCGAAATGGATATGATTTTTGGCCGCGTGCGCGGCGGCTGGGCAGGAAAAGCACGAAACAATTTGTAACTCTCGGCTTATGCAATTGATAGCTGGCCATGTCGTGCGCGCGCGCGAAGGATCGAAATTTGTTTATCGTCGCGCGCGATTTCGAATCTATGCGCGTGGATTTCGGTGAATCGGACGTTTTTTCCATCGCGCTCTCGCGGCGGGCTACAATTGATGCGCTCTCGGGAAAATTGAGCCGATGCAAAAGCTCGACTTTTAATTAACGGCGCGTTCATTTTCGCAGTGTACTCGAATAATTGAATGACGCCGATTAAAAATCGCGCGACGATATTTGCATAATACGTGAGTGTTGTTTGAATTACTTACAGGGCGGGATAATGAATTTTCGCAATGATTTTTGTGACGGTTTTATTAATTTTTTAATAAGTATATAGGAACTTTGCTTATATAACAGCGAGCGTGAATTTGTAAGACGTCGCTTCAAATCGTATCTCTCTCGCAACAGCATCGAAGCTCTGCAAATTCTATTATATATCCGCAGACCTATATATATCGGCATCAGAAAAAGCGCTAACGAGCGATAAACATCGCGCTTTATCGCTCGCCAAACGGTAAAAAAACACTCGTCTTTCCTCGAAAACCCGTAAAAAGTTCCGTGGGAACTCGCGCAGTTCGCGTAAATTCGGTCGGCCACGAGAACGAATGAAGAAAAGGATCGAGCGTCTTTATATATATACGTATATTTCGGCGAGATGGAAGGCGAAGCGATCTTTTTCGTGGGCGGTCGACGCGCTGCCCGGCGATTCGTCTCGCGTCTTGAGAGTAATGGTCGTCTGCGCGTTTGCTTCCTCTGCTCGTTATACGTGGCTATCGGTCTTCTATACCGTATAGGCGCTGTATAGGTATGTATACTCTCAGTCTATACGCCGACTAGTTTCGTAGAATGTACAGTGTGTGTGTCGATGATGTGAGTGAAATTTCGAGGATTTTTGTCTCTCTCTCTTTCACTGAGTAGCCTACAGGAAGGGATGGAAATTTTGGTTTTTTGTCGGATGCAAAATGTTCAGTGTGTCTTGCATAAATTGACATTTCGTGTAGATCCATCTACACTTCAGAAGCGTGTAAGGCGCGATTGCTTTGCTCAAGTTATTCAGTTTGAAGCAAGATGAGGATGCATGTATTATACGTTCTTTTATGTAAATTTATTACGCGCATAACTATACAAGCACAACATATTTCAACAAAGCAGCTAGTATATATACGTATAACTTAAACAGCGGTATCCGAAAACAGTGCTGTATCCAATTTCGTCGTCAATATGTACATATAATAGACCGGCATATCTGGTCTAGCTTTCAACATGTATAGAAAAACGTCGAATAGAGAAGGGGGTCCCGAAATGAATTCGACACGCGAGAAATCGAGCATGTCGGCTTATTTGTCTTTAGACGGGCTTTTGCGAGCGTGAGTTACAGATTGAATGGCAGAAAGTTAACCGGGCGCGAGGTCGGAATTTCAATTAAACGAAGGCAGAGTGGCTGGCTGTGCATGGTCGGCGGTTCCCTTCTGACCTTTGTGGCCTGGGGAGGCGCGTGCGTGCGCGCAAATTGGAAAAAATACCCTTTGGCGAGCCGTCGCTCCTTTTGCTTGCTCGAGTCACTAATACTATATACATGCGAAAATACGGAATCAAACAAATTCGGATATGTTGGCTTTTTTTGCTTGATTAGTATATGTTGATGATCAGGCTTGTTGAGTGACTGTTTATACTCAGTTTTCGAATTATCGTTACATACACGCTTCGTTTCTACTCTAAGCGAGTTTCAGATCTTTCACACTTCAATTTACTTTTGAAAACTCGATTTTCGTTAACCGTTTCACGCGCTACATTTATGTAAGTTAAATAAAAATTGTTTTCCTCCTGAGAGATTAATAAATGTAATTAATGTACATGCGGCGACGAAAGTGAAAAGGAAGGAAGACCAGCAGCGTAACCGTTTAACCCTCTGAGGCTATTGTACCTTTCGCAGCCACGCGTCGAGTATGCTGTGAAACGGAAGATATGGGCTCGTCTCTCCCGACATTCGCAGAGCAGCTTCTGCCAGCTGGTCTGTGTACGCTCGGAGTTAGCTCTGCACCGGAATGAGACACGCCGTAGAGAGAGAGAGAGGATGCGCTTGCGCGAGAGAGACACTCCACAGCTGGAAATTTAAGCTTCGCTCTTGAGATGCCGTTTACTTACTTCCTTCCGCAGTCTTACACGTCATTTTCGTGTAGTAACTCCGCGGAGAATTGCAAAGCTCGACGTATATAAATTTTGTTTGAAGGATTGATAACTTATATAACTCGTTTCATAATATATACTGGTGAGTGAGCAGTCTGGCTGTAAAAAGTAAACGTCGAGCGGTGTGCGCTTGAATCGTAGAAAAAAGCCCGCGACAATCAAATTTTCGTATTCATTATAACGCATTTCAGTTGACATTATGAATGACGTTACAAAGGCGGAGCGAGAGCTGCTGCAGCGCTGCAGAGAGAAATAAAGAAAGAAAGAAAGAAAGAAAGAATAGCGAAGAGGGAGAGGAGAGCGAAAAAGAGTTTTGTTCCGGAAGTACGCGGCGACGCGGCGTGTAGGCACTACAATGCCGTTCTTATATACGTTGCGCGCATAATGTCCGCAAGCCTTCTCCCCTCCCTCCTGGAAGAGCGCGCGCGAAAGGCTTTTATCTCCGCGAGACGCGCGCGAAACGTTGTTATTATCTGAGAGCCCGAGCGAAAATACGAGGAGAAAAGGAGAATAAAGCGCAAAAAATGTCTGACGAATTTTACGAGCTGTTCGCTGCTGTGTGTTATTACATCTGTGCCTGCGTTTCTGGTATAGTATTAATTTTTCACCTTTGTTCAACATTTTTTCTTTCTTTTCGAATTCGTTTGGAAATATTTGTCCGGTTGATATATGCAGGGGTGTCCGTTATTCGTTTTGAGAAGCAAGCCTGCATGACTTATAATAACGGAAAAATGTGATGTGCTGTACTAAACAACGACACATTTGCGTTCTATTATATGTTATATACGTATAGGAAAAATTCTGACCATGAGACGTTAGGCATCAGCCTCGATTCGAGCACAGAAAACAAAAGACCCTTTTCTCATCTCTACGATGAAATTGAATAACGTTCGGCCTGCTAACTACTTTTCTCCACGTACTTATCATCATCAGGTATCAAGCCATCCTGCTTTATGGACACATCAACATTATTCCCCACGCCTACGCGCACACGTTTATTTCTATATAGACTCAACGTACACTCGTACGTGTGACGCGGTATCGCGGCTGTTATATATATATTTATACATATATACCTTTATGCCGACTCCCGAAGGATTAATGTCGTGCGGCACTTTGCCAAAAATGGGGCGAAACGGCTGACCCCCTGACTCGTCTCTCCCTCACTATATATAGTGCACTTATTATATGCCAGGTTTATACTACTATCATGCAATAAAGCGTATACGCGGCCAACTGCGATTTTTACGCTTCTGTAGGCTGGCTCGCACAATTATCATACGCTCGAGTTTTTCAATTAGTTCGAAATGCGCGCATTTGAATGAAAGGAGAATTGAATTCGTCAATTGATAGACTAGTGCGAAATTGACGAAAAAAAATTAGTTTTCGCGAAATGGCAGCGTAATGCTTCTCATCAATCTACTGAATTATAATACGAGGAATTCATAATTATTATTCTATTCTATTCTATTCTATTCTATTCTATTCTATTATACGCGCGCAATGATTATTTGATTGATCGGTTCTGCTGCGGATGTGTGCAACTATACTCGTATAACCAACTACATGAAAATTTTGAAAGAGCATTGCAGGGGGTATCAGCGTTCGAATCCGGTAGTCCACTACCTCCTAGACTATGATACACCAACGGTGTCCCATCAGACGGTCGTCGCGAGATTTATGCAGCTCGTCCCCGAGATTTAGAGGCCAACGGGTCGTTCGGACGAAAGCTCGGGAAATTGCTGCGCGAGTATACGGTATGAGCGTCAACGGAGACCGCAGTATACGAACGTGACTCGGAATCGTTGGTGGCCGATTAATTTTGCATCGGCGCTCTTTGCGATGCCCATAAGAATTCGAATCGCGTGCGTGCGCGTTAACCACGTTTAATTGCCGAGGGAGTTAATTAATGTTGGCTCGTTATTGCGAGGAATCAAGTGGCTTTTACGGGAAATTTATTACGCAGCTCAATTAATATTCTAATGTCCATTGAGCAAGCCTCGTGAAAAATTTAAGTTGAATACGCTCGATTTGGATTATATACTTCCAGGTTAAGAGCTATTAAAACAAAACGAACTCTTTTGCACGAAATAAAAATGAATTTCAATTCAACTAAATTCATACGCGTCAGAAAAAGTTTCGCCGGATTTCTGATGCTTAGTTAAAATGGAAAATCTGTAGCAACTGCATCAACTACTGGTACGAAACAGAAGAGGAAATGCGACGCTCGACAACAAACGCAACATCAAACGAATACGCGTTGCCGCAAGAATTTCTCGTGAAAATATTCGAGCTTCTGGCGAGCGAGTGCAGCTCTATACCTATTTATTTACGCGTATATTATATACGAGTCTAATGAATGGACGTACACTTCTTGGATCAGAAAATTCTTGGGGAATTCGCTGCGATTTTAATGGTATACATAACTCCCCTTTCTGGATATCGTCTACTGTGGCTCTATACAGGGAACGCGCCGTGAGTATATAAATATTTGGAAAAGCGAGGGTAATGAACATTTAAGTGAAAGGCGCTGCAGTGCTGCCAAAACGAATACGCTTTATTTCTGAACAAGCGCATTTAGGTCGATGTAGTAGACATAAGACAGTGGGTCTTATCGTCTTGTGATGGAAATGAAGTTCATTGAAATAATGTTATGGAGGACTGCTGTGTAAAGTAAATATTGATTAGGAGTTGAGTATACTGCATGAAATTATAGCTGAATCGTTAATGTTTTTCAATTCTTTTATAGGTATTTATAGCTGATTGCTATAAAAATTAACTTGCAGGTTATTAATTTAACACGATGTATAATAAACATTGGGAAATATTTAGTCTATCTAAATGGAGCTTTTCACAGACATTTACTTCAACAAACAAAAGTATGCATTCAAATGTTACAATCCGATAACACGAAGCAATCCGCTCGTAAATAAGTCCGAGCCATTTCTACAATAAAATATCCCGAACTGCATTCGGTCGGCTGATGAAAAATCAGTGAGTAAAACTCGACCATAAGAGTCAAAAGTGCACACATACACATACGCGCACCCCTACATACAAACACGATGGCTTGAATCCTTGAAGTTTACGTTGATGCTCATTCACTCTAGAGAGTTTGCCTGCTATAACTTACAAACACAACCTGCACATCTCGGAGATGCTTATCCATGATAAGATAATATTCCAGTGCATCGGGTCGCAAGCAGCAGTACTGCTCTTATCATCTGGGCTTTATCTGGCCGGAGTGTTTGGCTGTAAGAGTGGTCGACTGAAACAGCATCGCGTCCCCATTACCTATATATATGTATACGGGAAGGATTGGACTGTGATAAAACCGAGCAAATATGAAGATTTGTGTTAAACTATACCTAATATATAAACGAGCAATATTACGAAATTCAACCATTTCGCAGATTAGCGCGTATATATGTATATAAAACGACGAAGGATCAAGATAGCCACACCCAAATAATATACGCGCTCGAGCGTCGGGTCGCGATGAAGGATGAGAGGCGGAAAAATAAGAGGAAAGCAGCTCGCTCGCGGCCGAGATAAGACGAGTATTAGAGGAGAAAGGGAGAGCGCGTGTCCCGGCGGCCAGCTCGCGAGAAGCGGTCGCAAGTAAAAGTTCGTCCTGATATCGCGCAGCTATACCCTTCCTCTGCATCTCGCTCTCGCCAGCGTCCACGTACAGTAGCCCCAGAGAAGAGAAAAAGAGGTAGGAGGAGCTTTTTCGAAGAATAATGAGAAACTCTCGGGGAGAGCCCTGAGAGAGAAAGAGAGGATGAAATTGGTTCAAGCGCGAGCGCGTTCCCGGCGTAATAACTTTAAAAATCTTCGACAGTTCCTTATCTCTGCGTTAGCTACGCTCACTTAGTAGAGGAAAGGATTGCGCTCCCCCTGGAGAGTGCAGGCTGCGTGTTAATACAAAAAAAAAGGAAGTGAAAGTTTTTCGAGCGCACTAGCGAAACAGCGCCGCGCCCGCTGGGATGCTTATTAATTATATCGCTTCATTAACGGGGGGTTAGGCATTGGTGCACTCTTGATTATTAGGGCTCTTCTGCTTTTTTTTTTTTGGAAAAGGGTATTTACAGTTGGGATAATTACAGCTTAATATTAGTCAAAGTATACAGATTAACTTTCACTCAGTATAAAGTGTAGTGCGATAGTCGATCTTTTATTTACTATTCTTAATTATTATTGAAATTATAAGGAATATATAGAAATGAAATGGTACTATATAACACTGTGCTACAATACAAAATACATTGTAACTGTTCCCCCTTTTCATTCACCTCCTATTTTAGCGGTAACCAAGTTGTCATGCGTACCTGCCCCCCTGCGATTCTAATCGCTCTATATAGCGTCGCTGTATTTAAATATCCGTAATCATAAACGATCAGCCTTGCGTCCTATGCTGAAAAGTCTCGAAGTCGCGGGAGAAAAATGAGCGCGAGCTTTCGAGCTTTATTACGTGAATCGATGGAAGACTCGATAGCGGCTATGATGGATTTTTCCGTGGCACGAGTACTTCGGCGTGTATACCTATACGTCATCGCGCGTCTACGTATAGCGGACACGTGTTTTCTTTAATTTCTGTGTATATATACGAGTAAAGCGTCGCGATCGCTTATCTACTAGAAGGAGAATGATGTTTTTCGTATCGCGGCGTTGTTTGGACTATACGTCCGGAAGGACGTTTTGGAAAGGTGTTCCCAACGTCCCGATGAACATTAATATTTTCGGATTTTCCATTACGCGTAATATAATAGCGATAGCGATCAAATTACGTATAGCTTTTCGCATATACGAGAGCATGCCACGTCTATTTTCGTGACTTCTTCTTTAAAAACAAGCTTTTTTTATTTTCGCAAACATCCGAAGCTTAGTCGAAAAATTGTGAAAAAGTCTCCCGTCTGCTTCAGAAAAATGTCGACGCATTATATTCACGAATAGGAGCCGGTTATCTCTTTTACCTCCGTTGCAATAGCACAAATGCGCGCGCACACACACACACATTTGGTTGTGTGTGCTCTCGCGAATAGTCCTCTTTCTCTCTCTCTCTTTGTTCATTCGTCATATAGCTGCAGCAGCGGCTGCAGCAGTTCGCCGAGCGTGTAATGCGCGCCAACGGATTTACGATCCTATTTTCGCCGGTATTAAGCCATTAGAAGTTGTGACTGCGCTCGGCCGCGCCGGACACTGCAAAATCCCTGAATGGCTTAACCGTGTAAAAATGGAATATAATTTTTCAGTGGAATAATTGCCGATTGTTTGGCTCCAGAAAGAAAGAGAAAGAGTGGAGAAAGAGAGAACCATTTCGATGTGTGGCCGCGGGTATAACAAAAAAACGTGCTAGGTCGATGATTATTATAGAATTTTCACGAGTTTATTGCGTTCTTCGCGCACTTTATAAAATATTTTTTAACTTTACAAGTACACTTCACATACTCTTTTTTTAGGGGAGGGGGGTAGCATAGTTTACTGCTTGGCGAAAAGAATTTCTTTCATTTTATAAAGTACCAACTTCCCTGCCGTACATCCAGTGCAAAAAACAACTTTTCCAGCCAGTCAAAAGTTTTGCACAGCGCGGTTCTATGTAAAAAAAATAATTAAGCAGTGCGCGTTTGCTGGTATATCACTTTGCATGTGTTGCTGGGCTAGCTCGCATTTTGATGATATTTGTATAGCTTGCAACGAATCAGCCTTAATGAATAATTATTGAAGCGTAATCTTACAGAGTTTCTTTCTAAATTCCACTCTCTGCTTATCGATCTACTTTTCAATCGTCAATATATAAATACAAGCTTTACTTTGAGCCAGAGGCAGTCTATTCCAGAAAAGGCGTTTGAAAAAATCTTCCAAGATGGACAACATGCCAAACACGGATTCGGTTTAGGTGCCGATCGCTTCGAAGCGCGAAATGGAATTAGGCGCAGAGCTTCTTTCGTCCCGCGGAGCACTTGGAATTGCTCGGCCTTCTTATCTGCCTCTCCTTCTTATATATATACTCGAGAGTTTCCGAGTCTCCGAGCTATAGCTGTGGCGCACGGAGCAGACTGTTTGTATATATACAGTGAGAGCGCTACGCGGCCGAGCTATTGTGCAGTTTACTTTATTGCGGGCATTCGTCTTGCCGGTAATATTCGGCCCCGGAAAGCAACCTATTTTATCCGCCCTTGCGCTTCTCTTCTCTTTGCCTTTTCATTTCTCTATCTCGACCGACTCTTATTTTTACTCCTCCCCCTCCTTCATTCATTCTGGACTTGTTGCTCCCTTTTTTTTATACTTTCCCGTTCACTCGATTATATTTCACGCGGTAGAAACACGCGTCATATATAAGGCGCACCTATAAGTATAAGAATTTATCGACGCGAATTTATTCCATAAGCAACAGCCGCCCAAGTATACGCATATCAAATGAGTAGGAGTAACAATAAAGCTGCGATTTGTCGTCGAGTTATTTGTCAAGCGTGGAAAGTTTGGCGAGTGAAAAAGTTCCCTCTCGCTCTTGACTTGGAAACGTTACACCGCCGGGCTTGTAGAGCGCGATATGTAATATAATTCACGGGACGCGTTATAAAGGAATGCTTTTCCATCAAGGCGGGCAGGCAGAGTGCACACCTCTTTGAAATATTTTCTCCTTATATTTCGCACGGCGTACTGTTCCGCTCAATGTCCTCTCTCTCTCTCCCTATATACTGATGCTCGGCCCCCGTTCTTTTGTACTATATACTTTATAAGTACGGCTGAGGCGCGAGAGCAACGCAAAAAGACGCTACTTGGCTTATACCACCGGAATTCGCCCTGGCAGTTTCACGCTTGGCTGCGGCCTTTTCCTTTCTCTAGCCCACGAGAGCAACTATATACTTCTGTGGGATACTCTATACTATACTGCGAGCTGGAGAGAAACTAATGCCGCTGCTGCCGGTATAATTCAGGCTAATAAGACGTAATATTCTTAACGTCCGGTGCTGCTGTATACACAGTACTATAGTGTAGGTCGGCGGACGCCGCCGCTGCTTTTTGGCAGAGTGCCTCAGAGCGTCTGCGGCAAGATTAATCGAAGGGAGAGAGCTGCTACGGTCGACTGCGCAGCAGCTGCTGTTGCTGTACGATTGTCAAGTTTTTTTTTCCTCGTGGTATACTTAACTCTTGCGGCGAATGCTGCCCGCGGATGTATTATTATTGCTACGAGTCGTTGCGAGGTGAGGACAACGCGATTACACACGTGGAATATAATTAGTCGAGAATTTATGGGCGAACATTTTAACAAGCGATGATCATGATTGGCCTCAAATATACATAGTGCACGCGATTGTCGGTATAGCTTCAAAATGGAACTGTCGATAATTCCGATGAAAGCTCGTACTTTATACTTAGCGAAAAATCAATTATACAAGTGTCCACCTGGTTAATTGCAGGTGGATATATAATGGAGCTTCAGACGAGCGCTAATTCTTGATTTCATGAAAAAAAAAGCCGAACATATAGCGCGATGCTATATAGCTATAGTATATGCCTAATATACATTATTAAATTGCGCACAATTAGCGCAATTCACTTTTCATTCGTTTGATCAAGCAATTTGCTAATTAGCCATCCTCTCTATCTCCCTCTCTCTCTCTCTTTGCTCGCACAGGTGGCTTCTCGTTTGCCTGCGAATAATATATAGCCATGGCCGTACAGTCAACCGGGCTTCTTTCGTCCTTTGAGTCATCAAAGCGCGCGTCTTAGACAGGCTTCTAGCTTTTGCAGCCAATTCATTTTACAGCGCGCGGTGTGTATTGGAACGTCTCCTTGACGTCGCTCTTCGTTTTCCTTATATATACGTATAGTCTTCTGTTGAATAATGAGGATCTCTGCTCTGATGACGTAAAGGAAAATCTGCTACTGGCGTCTCTGCTGCTCTCTCTCTCTCTCTGTCTCTCTCTGTGATTGCATCTTTATTGAGAAGTGTCAGAAAAAAACAAGAGGACGTTGTCGCGGGGATGCCAATAAAGCTATATAGCTGCGAGACGAAAGAATGAGAGAAATCTACTGTTACCTCAGTATAGCTCTCGGAACGAAAATACAATCCGTCGCGCTGCAACAGCAGATGTATTTTCGACGACGAGATGACTTTTCAAGTGCTTCACGCTACGAAACTTTTCTCATTATAAGTATAAATGCGCAGCCAATTAAACTAAACTTGTACCGATAAAGTTTGAGAGAAAAAAAAAGAAACGTTGCGACTCTATCGGTCGGCAGGCTGTCTTGTCTTGTACAGAAATAACTTTTTCTTCATTTGGGTTAAAACGAAAGAAGAGAGATGCGCTTTTGAATCAAATTTTATGGCTGTGCTTTTCTTATACATTACGCTATATACATATTTTTTTTTTATTGTGAATACGCAGCTTTTATTGATGGGGAGCATTTGTTTTTGTTTCTCGATGATCATTGTTATTTCGCAATTTTCCATCGTTGCGCAAGTCTCTTCGCGTTGACTTGTTACCGCTGTTTCGCTATTACAGCCAATGGATATTGAATAGAACGCTAATGGAAACATTAATGAAATTCTAGCGGAGCGGAGAATTTAATTAAAGCAAGAGAAATCAAGATGGAGCGAGACAGAGAAAGAGAGAGAGAGAAGGAGAGACAGCGAGGGAGCAAGAGATATTATAAAGAGCAGTCGGGACAGTAGTGTGTATTAAACAATGTCACGATAATGACACTAATGATAGTCCTCATCTGCGCCGAATAAACAGCTGATATGATGAGCGTCGTAAGCAATTATCATAAGTGCGTGTAATCAAAATTTTGTATTAACGTTGGTTTACTTTTAGAGTGCACGCGTTCGAAATGCATATAAATACACCTACTTTAAAATGTAATAAAAAATGTATATTTCCATGAGTAAAAACGCTGAAAAATAAACATTTCACCCCAATCGAATCGACCGGAGAAAGTTTTATCAATTTGCCCGTATATGCAAATCCCGCTCGAACTCTCGAGCTATATATTATACATAATACGCGCACATATATCGGGGCCGGCATTGTTCTCGAAACCTTTTTGAAAAATCCCCGAGCGTATACATTGTGCAAATTCCGGGCGAAGGGTGTCGTAAAAAAAATATAGACGATCGCTCGCTCTTCCTTTTTATTAGGGGCTAATGTGCGTATACGTATATAATAATAAATATATCCAAGCTATATAAGCGCGTTGCAATGGTATGCATCAGATATAGCCGGGGCATTAATGTATATAAAGCATCGCTCGAGTGGGGGGGAAGATGACGTAAAATTTATACGCAGGTCGGCGTGTGTACATACGAAAATTTTATGGTACCGCCTCCCCCCCGATCTTTGCGTACACTGTATATATACCTACACTAAAAATACAAGGCTCGCTGCTTTGGAGAAATTTCGTTCTAGCCCGTCTGAGTTATTGAGCCCCGTTGCGCGCGCGGACGAGATGAAGGGGGCTGCTGCTATATACAGAGCTGGTGGAGGAAGAAAAACAAGCCGTTACTCTGATAAACCGTGCTGCTGCTGCGCTTGGTCACCAGGGACACTTTCACCACGCCTTCTTTCCCGTATTAACTTTGACTTTTTTCCTACATAGCTCTTCTCCATCTTTCGCTTCTTTCTTTCGCGGAGTATAACGGACGACTCGAGAGCAACAGCGGTTATAGTGATTTTTATTTTTCTTTCAAGCTTTGTGCCTGTCCCACATATTTCGAATCCAACTTTTCAATATACTACGTATATATTAATATATACATATATGCTATAAAAATGAGATTATCATCGAGTAACGAAACTTCCGATCAAAACCCGACGAGACGAGCTTAAACTTTCTCCGGAAGAAGCTTCAACGTCAAGGCACTAATCCTGATCAAGTCCTCCATACCTAATTCGCTCTATAAGTAAAATACGCCTGCGCATCGAGAGCTGCAAACGATATTTCGCGGTTCCAATATTCCAAGCGTCACGTACGTAATTTCCCTGTATTGAAAAACTCCCGGATAAGCACCAATCAATAATTGAATCTAATCCAATATCCCCTTAATCACCTCCGTATAATACTCCTATACAGAGGGAGTACACACATACGCGTAGAATCCGGGTGTGAAAGTCGCGGAGTTGAGAGATCGAATCCAAGTCGGGAGGCGACAGCAGAGCAACAATGTCGAAAGCCACTAGCTCGTCGTCGCTTGGCTTGCTCGGCACGGCTCAAAGTCACAGGCAGTTACAGGCAATAAAAAGAGATTAGGAAACTCCATTCGCCAGCCGCTTCTGCGCTGCCGTCGTTGGGGCGGGCTCCTAAGTATATAAGGAATGGCGCAAGCAAGAGACGAGTTGGGATGTACATGTATACGTGTGTTATAGATGTAGCAGTATTGTCTTGAATCGGCAGCCCGCAGAAACGTGTCGCGCGTCGGATGTGCTTTCAAAGCGAGAACTGCGACGCGAGGTAAAACTCGTGTCTTCGATTGGGACACCTGATGGCGGATTCTTCGACTTCTTGGTGCGACGCGGTTTGTTGACGAAGCCGAGGCGGTAAGAGTCATGTCGAAGATTTTATTCTTGCTGTATATAAGCCTTTCAATTTTATTCTAACATACCTATATATCTTGAGATTTTACGGTAGTTACACTTCGTGGCTACATTTTTTGTTTAATTGTATTTTTTTTTTTACTTTAAAAGGTTTTTTAGTTTGTGACAGCTCTGTTAGAAATATTTTTTCTTTTGAAACATATACGATCAAATGTCACCTTCCGCGAGTGGCTTTCGTTCATTATGCGATGGGTCAACATTACACGAGAATAGCGTAGTAAAAAATGAGATAATGCAATTTTCTCAATCGCAGCAAACAAGCAATATATCTGAACATATACTCAAGCTGTATCTATACTGATCGTACACGTCGATACACCCCTAAAGCAACAAAGGAATCCATCGAACGTCTCCTCAGACTCTCCAGTACAGTGAATCCCTCTAAACCCTCCAATAAGCATCTAGCATACCAAACACTCCGCTGATGCCGATATGCCCACGCTAATCGTCGAGCAAACTCCCGTGCGTACTTCCTGTCTTGCTATCCGCACGCAATAACTATACACCTCTCATCCGCTTTATTGGAAAACGTCGTTCGCCGACGCACGTATGTGCGTATATTATATATACATATTTAAAGCTGTCTCTCTAATACTCGTCGTCATAGCGGTGAATTCAAGCGCATGCAGAGAGCTCTACGTGTGAATAATCGCGACGCCTCTCGCTTGCGGTCCATTGACGCGTGGCTATTATCGACGCACGCTTATACTTCATAAAAGGCCGGCGTTGTACACGTCGACGATCGATCAGCCGGTCGAGTCATCGGTGCGTAACCCCCTGCGCTAGCGGGGGATGTGACGTCGTGTGCTAATTTCAAAGTCGAGCTGTACACTCTGCAGCTTGGGATTTTTAGACGGAAAGAGTAGGGGATGATTTTTATTCATAGAAATCCCGGTTACACGTGCAAACTCGTGGGACGAAGTTATTTTTCACTGCGAATGCGTATAAATCAACGCGGCTAACCATATTGAGCATATAAACGCATAGCAATTACGAGTTTTGAAATGTAACGCTGATGGTGCAACCACATGAGCTGAAACAAAATGAGCCTTTCTAATTTCAGTATTAAATAGCTAGTAATTATATAAACGCGGCGCTACTACATTCACCGATGCTTTGCTGTTTTCCAATTATTTTGGAATGTAAATAACCTCAGAGCGTTAACGAGCTACTAATTTAACAGTACCTCCCAGCGCACTAGCGTACAAAATCCATGTCGCATAGAACATAACTTTATACCTCGAAAAGAAGTATGACGAAAGTCGCGTAAAAAATGTAGCCCCTTTAATTTTCCACATAGAGAGAGAGAGAGAGAGAGAGAGAGAGAGAGAGAGAGAGAGAGAAAGACATCGCCCCGCCTGGCAGCTAAAAAATCCAACGCCTCCGAGCTTTCGCAGTGATAAATACATCGGAGCTATAACGCAGGCTTGGTAATTATAGAGAGTCGTAAATTTTTTCTTCAAAGCCAATGTGTCCTCTAGCCGTGGCATACTCACGCGCGCATACACACACACACACACACACACACACTCACTCACTCACATTACGCGTTTTATATTCCGTCGTCGCTGCAGAGCCGAGGAAACGCACCATTTCACCGCGTATACGAAGGTAATCACTTTCCCGGGCTGCGAACCCTTCTTCTCCGTTCTTTATTTTCCTCGACGCGAGCTGCGTCAAAGGCCTGCTGCTACGTTTGCGCGTATATTACGCGCCAGCAGAGGCAGCAAAGTACGCGTATTACCCTCGTAAATAATCGATCTATGTACTGCTGCTGCAGCTGCAGCAGCTGAAGACGATGATACGATACTCTTGTGTGCTGTATAGACGAGCTTTTTTTTACCGAACTTTGTACTTATATTATACGTCGAACCGTTTTGAGGGATTTTTTACGATATTATGCCCACACGACACGAATCGTCTTTTACGGCGTTGCGCTCTCTCTCTCTCTCTCTTTCTTTATGGCGAAAACTCGCACCTTTCTTTTCTTCTCTCTGCTTTGTATGAGGAGTCGTGAATCATTGCTGAAACTGAATTATGGGGCTGTTACGAGAAAAAGAGAGAGAGCGAGTGTCATCGCCGCGAGCTGTGTCGGCCGCCCACATATATAAGTGTATCGAACGATACTATCCTCTGAGCCCGTTAATGCGAGGTCGTTTCCTTTTTTTAAGGCTTGCCATCACCTTATCGAAGAATTATTTGACTTTCAAGCTATTGTGCCGTATACACGTCGTCTGATCATTTCCGGATTTTTCTACTGCGATGCAATTCACGCTGGCGATTGCGTTTATTTAAATGATGATCCAACATACTTGACGCGCCAAATGTATGTTATTATATTTTCATCACCGCTGGCATGTATGTAATTTACAACAATTCAATCCGCAACATAGCTGACATGGCAGACAAGCGTTATTGGAATTATTGGAAAAATCGTCGAGCAATTATACATAGCTCCTCGAGAGCCAGCTGCGCTGATACAAGCTCTATAGGTATACCTACTCCGAACTTGCGCGAAAGTCTGCTCGAGACAGTTTCCCTATATATATATATATATACATATACATATATAAGACAAAGTTGTTTCGCGCGCGGTGTGTCCTAAAGCCAGGCCGGAATTAATCCTATTGTGGTGTAAACGCCAAGGCAATGTTAATTCGGTGCTTTTCAGACTCATAGACGGGAGAACGGGGATGGGGAAAATACGCGATGCGTGAATGCGCGACGACGGCGATTGTGTGCATGCGTCCACGTGGCTTAAGGAATTAACTCTGTTTCGCGCCGGCGCGCGGAGGGCTTAAGGGCCGCACAGACACGTAGTTGGCAAAATACCAGCGTTTTATCTTTCTCTCTCTCTCTCTCGCGGGCGCGCGAGCGAGCTTCGTTATAACGAATATATGCATGTGCATATATGTAATACATATACAGCCGGCTTACGAGCAGACAGGATGACTTGGTCCGCGTAGCTTTTAATATATTGTTTATAAACATTGAACACTTTTGCTTCAACTTGGAAATTTCAATTTAGGATTTGCGTGTGTTTTAGAAGTAAGCCCAGAGCTTCGTCCGGAGACTCGTAAAAATGTATATCTATTGTCTACGCCGCGGCTTGTATCTCAATTTCCTGTTGGTAAAGTAACCGGCTAAGTGGAAGCGACTTAATTAAAATTATATACTCAGCTCGCTCGGTGTTGTATCCATATTTTGTAGCTAATAATGCAAAATTATCATCGTCGATTTACTCCATATATACTCCTGCAGTTGCCGCGCGATCTTTTAGCGTAATGTGAGCTCGTCTAGACGCTATTCCATACATGCGCACCGAAAGCTTTTTCGTCGAAATATCGGAACCAAATTTGTCCCGCTGAAAACACATTCCCGTTATACCGGCGAGAAAGCAAAAACATGTATCGGCCTCGCCAGCGTCTGATGTGCGAAAAAAAAGAGAAAACTCGCGCGTGCGAATCGACGAAAGAGCAAAAAAGGCCACCTGAGAAATTAGAAGTAAAGTCAGGAGGATTTTCAATTTTCTTCGATCGCGGCTCGTCCGCGAGCGTAGAAATTGATTACGAAACTCACATAGCCGCATTTAGGGTAAAAGGGGCGAGTTCCATTTATATTTCTTCTCGTCCGGCTTCCTCGTGTTTTCGTCAACGTCGTCGTCTCTCTCTCTCTCTCTCTCTCTTTCTCGCAATAATATGTCCACGGGCCTCCGAAATGAGAAATTGAATTGGCTATACGACGAGCAACACCACCGGCTGCACACGCGAGGCAATCCATCATTTAGTCGTGTATAATTTGGCCGAGCGCCCGTACAGCCACCCACAGACATTCACCCACACACGGACACGCCTCAGGTGTAAGCTCGCGCGCGACTTTATCGCCTCGCAGTATCCATTACTTAAGTCGCGGGAGATTACCAGCGCTTAAAGGAGAGAAGACTCTCCGCTCTATCTGCCCCCTTCTATCTCTCGTCTCCTAAGTAGAGTAGTGGTGGCGCGAAAGGAAGGTGCTTCCGGCTACGTTTTAGCGCGAGAGCCCAGCACACAGTCTGATTCGTTCGGCCTTTAATTAAGCAAATTTGTTTTCATTCGAGAGCTTTATACCGCGTGCTGGCTGTTATACTATTGGCGAGGGTAACGCGATCGCGGGACAGATGAGAAGTTGTGATTAGAATTTTGATTCGACGGGTTACGGCAGCAGCCACGAGGCCGGAAAGGCGTCTCGTTATTTCGTTATATACCTAGAGTGTAATAAAGTTGTGCTGTCGTGCAGAACGTATTTTTCTTCTTTTCATTTCGACTTTTACTCTCGTATGATGAGCGGACGGCAAAAAAATGCAAGCTGTAAAAAAAAAATGCAAGCTCTCGCGTAAACATTAGATTGCTCACTTTTGTCAGCTCGTAAATCCAAAACTTTCGTTTTACAGCGTTTCATGTAAACGTGAGCGCGAGCTTTATACATCTCGGTAATACACCCGATGGACGACAAAAGGCTAAAATCATCATCGACTTCTTGATACAACGAAGAAACTATATAAGGTATAATATTCGAGGGACAAACTACGATCATCACGCCTTGATCACGCGCGACGCGACACAACGCGTATAAACGAGCGTCGTTATCAATTCGCGGCGTCTCTCTTGGCTTTTTCTTCGCTCTCACTCGCGCGTACACGAGACTCTTATTAGATTCGCCGGTGGAAAAGTTGCCCGGGTTGCGCTGAATTGTGCTTTTACGGCCGGCGGCGTTATCGCTGCGTGCTCTCGTTCTATGGTTTATTAAAGTCGCTACTCGTCAGTCGGCCGTATAAGAAAGCGAGCCCGTGTGTTTACTTCATTTATTTCTAGGCTTTTCTCGTTTTTGTTTTCGACTTTGAAGTGGCTTGACGATGAGCTTATTATTTTCGAATGGTTTTTTGCGCTCTGAGCTTTTCTTTTGAACTTGCATCGTCAGCCTGGATACTAATGAATTTCGCCTCGAAATAATTACCTCGAGTCTTATCATCAGATGAGCTGATTATTATTGATGAACGGTAGAGTAGTCCAGGGTGCAAGCAATCATATTATACGTAAAAATTTACGCGGTAAAATAACGAACAAACAAAAAAGTTGATACCGTTACTACAATCGCAATACAATATATACACACGCACAGATGAGCTGAAAAAAACATTATTTTTCCAGCTCGCCACGCAGCAATCGAGCGATCGATAATCCCCGCGCAATAAGAATTTCATTAATAAATACACAAACGCGGAAATATTGAAAAATAACACCCTCATGAATATTCGTCAGCAAACGCGCGCACGAGAGAGTGAGAGAGTTTTTCTCGCACAGGAATAATATTGCATTGATCAGCGGCTTGTCGCTCATTTTCATGCAAATTTTTTCGATCACCCATAATTTTCGTTAACGCACGAGGTTCCATAATATATGTTCCAGCCGCATGAGGAAATAGCGTTATCCGGCTGTCTATTACCGCTAGATTCAAGCTCTCCACTAACGAAGTATTGTGATGCCCCGAAGCTGCTGGAGGTCGTCGCTGCAATTATCTATAAATGCGCGCGCCGCTGTATTCCGACCGCACCGATTAGTATAGTCGTCCTTGTTATGCCGCATGTATATACAGGAACAAACCCTCGGTTTTCAGGCCCACGAATTGTCGAGTGTCGTAAACGTTTCAGTTAGGTGCTTTATTTGTCGGGACTGCGCAGGAGTAACGACGCAGTATAACCGATGCAGCCTACTGCGACCAGCTGGAATTTGCTTTTGGATTGGCTTCTAAGAATGCAGACATTTGTCGTACCTTTTTTATAATTTACTACATATTATAAAAAATAGCGATATACGAGAGCGGAAATAAAAGAAATCCACATGGAATCCGCATCACGGCATTATCATTTTATCGCACTCGTTGCGCACTGGAAATACAGTGCGAGAGAGAGGGAAAGCACACGTTTTAATTAAACAATATCGCCGCCACTATATAGCGAAATATAATTCCAAATTTTGCGTTCAAACAGGGGCGGCGAGTGCGAGAGGTGGCTCAACGCGTAATTATAAAACATTGGACCTATTTCGACGTATATTAACGACCGCCATAAAAAGACTCCATTCCATTCGTCATGAAGTGGCGGTGCTTTACGACGGCTGCTATGCTACTGCGCGCTGCGTCGCTGCCGCCACCGCCGACGCGAATGCCGCACTGCAGTTCAAAATTAAACCGCCGACCGCATTGTTTACTCTCTCTCTCTCTTTCTCTCTATACGCGACGCTATTCACAATCCGGCTTTCTACTGATTTCATTTATTTAACGCGCCATATATTGGTAACATGTAATCAATGCTCTTTTGTTGGCCACGGGCGCGCGCAGCGGAAAAGACAAATCAAGCCTCGTGTTTTATTTTTATCACATTTCAGGCTAGTAATATAATGGAGAGCTTTGGAATATGTGTTTATAACCAGACTGCGGAAGGTTTTACTCGCGAGTATTGACTATTGCGACCGTTTTCGGATTGCAAATTCCTAATCGGCATAATCAAATTTTCAATATTGGCTCGACGAGCTAATTATTCAGTCAGAACAGATCTCTAAATCATATCAGCGTTCCTCCAAACGTGATCAATCGGCTTTTCTATTCAACCTTCCAAAACCAATAACAACGGCGATATTAACGGTGATGTTTGCATTAACGATTTCACTCGCATGCTTATATCGTTGTAAAACTAATAATCATATCACAGCGTGTGTATATAAATATCCTCTAAACGAGTCGTTTCTTCTTCGTATACACGCAGTGTGACGCTCGGAGCCGCTCTCATAATAGCTTATTACTCTAGCGTATTATATAAAAAAAGGAACGTCTATTTAAAGCCATATAACCGCATTGACTAGCCGGGCGTCCGCAACATCGCCGCAGCAGCAGTAAGTTTCTCTATTCTCGCATTTGAAAATTGATACTTTTCCCTCCCCCTCATCTGTCCCGTAAAAATCGACGAGCCGCGCGCTTGTTTACGACGACGCCGCGTTAACCCGTATAGGTTCGAGCGAGGTAAATGTAACACTATATATATAAATACGGTTCGCGTTTTCCTTCCGGCGCTGCAGCCGCACAGTATAACGGAGCGGACGAGCCAAGTGTGTGCGTAGGCAGCGTTGCGAGAAATTGTGCCCTCACGCAGCCGTAAACGTGTCAGTTTGCCGGTTAACCAACCGTACTGCCGCGGATTAATGTGTTGCTGCTGCTGCTGCTGCCTCGGGGATATGACTCCTAATATATGTATTATAATACGGGACACATCTGCTCGGTGCTGAAATTCCTATACTATATGATGGCGAAAGGAGCAGTTTTACCAAACGGTGAGAAGTCGCATTCGGGTCGGTCTGACCAATCATCGAGTTTACTACTGAAACAAAGGAATAACCGACTTTACGGCGTCTGGCCTGTATAAGCTATATATATTCTGTCGAGACAAGCGATTTTCCGTTGGATACATCAGTGTTCCTCTTCTCGGCTTTATCTCAATATCGGTGATGCGGATATTATATAATATAAAAAGCCGCAGTAATACGTTACGCTTCGATTATATTCGCGAATAGCCGCGCGGGGCGCCGTAAACTTTTCGAGTGGAAATATAAAATTCAAAGGAGCCTGTTTTACGAGAGGCAGAAGCTTTCGGGCCGACGAGAGCATGCACGTGTGCGGCGGACAAAAGCTCGGCTCATAAAAGTCGCCTAAGCCGATGTTATTGGCGGCTTTTCCTCTATATATGTATACCTATACGCGTACGTGCGCCCATATTGATGGTGAGCAAACGAGAAAACTAAATGTTTACGTTAAATCGCTGGAGAGACGTCGTCGCCTGCTTTATTGCGACGTTATATATGTATAGATTGATTCTATCTTGTCGACGCACATATATAGGAATTGATTCATCAATACCGTATCAAGCCGTATAGTTGAAGCTCCTGCAGAGCCGCGGCTCGTGATTAGACAGGTACGTATATTTCTGTATATAGATTCTATATATAATGGAAACATATCGTGCCGCGAAAGCTTCAATTATCGACTGCATCAGATCGCCAATCGATAAATTAGACGTTGTATTGAATAAAAATCATTCGTTGCGCAGATAGGTACATCGGAGATGTATACATGGTAATCGAATCAGGCCGCACATAGACTGTACGCTTACTCTTCATTAACGAAGACAATTGACGTCACGCGGTATCCGTTGAATATAAACCGCTGCAGTAGCCCGTCAATTTTCATCAAAATCCTCGCCGAATGTAACGCGGCATTTCGTTACAACTGTAATTTCCAACGCGACGCGTATCAATGCGGGGAACGAGTTACTCGTTTAATACTGTAGGAACAGTCGAGAGGCGTACTTCAAGGGGTCCAATAGCCATCTACGGACTTTGTGCGGGCGGTATCACGCTAAATTGGTGGGTCTATATGGATAAGGGGTAAAAAGCACAAAAAGCACGTTAAATATTGAAGTAGCTCGGCGGAGGTCAGTGCGTATGTGTGGGCGTAATGCGCGTATGTGTACATCCCGTAAAAAGGCTCGATTGCTCGTGGCTCTCGACGAATAAGAGAACTGTGTACCCTTTCCTGTTTACATCGAAGCGTCTGCCCGTGGATCTGTTTACTGAGCTGCCTAAAACTCTTTTCGATGCTGCAATATACTTATTTGCATGATCGCAAATTGGGTATACCGAGTAAGGACTTACCGAGTTTTTGAAATTGTTTTTGTAAGTGCTATATTTTTCGTCGTGATTTTCGATTTACTGTGACATTGGTACAAGCAGAAGCTTCACGTGTATGCGACTATAATGCAATTATATGTATCGGACTGGTGCTCGGTGACGTCAGGGCGTCGGTCCAATAAATTCCAATTGAAAGTGGTGTTTAATCAATTCGAGTATCCCCAACGATTGGGTTTGAGTATAGTCGGATATCTAACTTTGAACGAGTAAAGTCTCCGATGTGTCTAGTTAAATATGTCGAAACGTTTCATTAAAATCATTTAATTACTTTTTTCGACTATTTTGGACGTTGATTACATTCTACAGTATATAGCATTATACAAAATGTACAAAAACTAGTGCCTTAGTAGCTTCAACAATTTCCAAGTCGTACGCCATCAAATCACATCCCACTGCAGTAGTTCCATCACACTCAGCTCATCAGAAAAAAACTTAGGAGCAGAAGTAAGAAAGCAAATAGAGAAACGTCGGGTAAAATTTTCTTTCGCAACTATAGGTATATGTATACACACATACACACACAGAGAAGTACGATACGCATGCAACATCGTATAAAAACTCGTCTGCCGCAGTTCCGGCGAATCTGGCCGCCGCCGGCTACATTAGCAAGTAGCATCAGAATGACTCAAGCGCGCACCGAGAGAAAATCAGAAAGCGAGAGAGAGAGAGAGAGAGAGAGCGGAGAAAGGGGAGGTATAGCCGCAGCGTCGACGACATCTCTCGAAGAATACGGAAGCGGGAGTCTAGAGTTCAATCGGTCTCCGCAGGGCGAGTGGAAAGTTTGCGTTCGGAAGCATCTCTCGCCAAGAGTCGTCGACGTCGTGACTTTTTCCTCCGCATTCGTAAATCCAGCGCTACTCTCGCGCCGAGAGGACGACGATGACTTAATGTTTTTCTTCAGCCCACGGGGCGCGCGCATTAATTCAATTCGGCCTTCTTTTTTTCCGAAAGAAACCGAGCAATTGTTTTCTAGCCCGTCTGGTCCAGCAGCGGTTCTTTTTTGCTTCCTTAACTCGACGCCGAGCTTTTTATCCGCCTTTTCCCTCCTCACGATCTAGTCGGGGTATATTTCGCCGTCCGCTTTTACTGTTGAATTACGCGCTCGCGACACATTAACATTTTTCCGTGATTATTTAAATTCAAGACAATCGTGGAATCCCTGTATAGCCATACTTGCGAGCATTGGCTTGGCTGCATATATATAATTATACGCAGAGCTGCGCGAGCGCCAAGAACACGACGGTCTTCTCTCTCTCTCTCTCTTCGCGGGTCTTAATACCAAATAGACGGGTAAGCTCCCTTTATTCTCTCGTTTTTCTGTAGCCTTTTTCTCTCCCAAAATGGAGTGAGTTTTTCCAAGATACAGATATGTACCGCACGTTTTAGAGTGAGATTCGGAAAAATGGGGGGGGGGCTTTTCTTTCTTGCGCTAAAATCATAAATTAATTCAAGCTCTCTTTCCGCGATCACAGCAGAGTGAGAGAGAACGAGGCCTTGTGACCTTTCGGAGTGGAGAAGAAAGGATGTTTCCAAACTGAGATAGGAGACGAAGTTAAATTTTAATGACAATGAGATACGTTGAAAACTTTTAATTGAGAGCGCGTTTCCATACTTATTTGGAGTATTATTTGGTAGGGCATAAGTGCTTCTGCATGTCAAAGGTTCGAGCTGCAGGGAGAAATGACTAAATGAGTTTTAAGCGTGTTTTGTTCAAACTTTCTATATCCCGAAGTTTGTCTCTCGCCAGGCTCATTAGTTTAGATCTCGAATTCAAAACGCGAAACATAAGAAGTCGCTTTGTACATAAATCCGAGAATAATTGTATTGGACGTGTAAAGGTTCTGCATTGTTGTATATAATATAGAACATTAATTACGCGCATTATCGCAGAACTGCAGCCCTCGAGTTTAATTTCAACGTAATCAAACAAAATTAGATTCATGTGTTGAGCTCGCTCGGGAGCTCGTCATCCGCGAGTGTATACCTTTCGAAGCGAAATTTCGCGCACAATAACAATTAATTTGAATTTTCATCGTATGTATAACGTAGCTTTTGAACTACTAGTAAAAACAGCCATCTCCTTAACATCATTGTGTAGGATCATTAAAGGTAATCGAGCGACTAAATTTCATAAATATGGTGCTTATTATACAGGAATACATCCTTAAATAATAGTCAATTAATTTCATCGATAAACACAAGCAAAAGGGCTCGAAGGTGTTAAACAATGCCGACAACATCACGTAGTCCATTGCAGGGAAACTAGAACGCGCATACTCTAATTAGGAGGTTGAGTCCTGGTCGAGCGGCAAGCTCGAGGCCCCGTAAGATCGAATGTACGTAACGAGCTCTAGATTACACAGTGTAACTAGGCACCTGCGCGGATGCAACGCTCCTAGGTATGTGCGAACGGAATTAATATCTGACTATATACTTGACTAAAGAATCCCTCAACTAAATCATAATGTTTCTCAAAGTTTTTTCTCATAAGCTTCCAAACGATCGCGATTAAATTCAAAATTAAATATTTCACGCTACAAATTTGCCTTTTAGGCTGTTTCCTTTTATAAATCAAAGCATATACAAGAACATCAATAACGACAGGCACGCAAAGCATATAATAAAAACTTCGTGAATCAAGTGTATATCAAATCCAGGGGGAAATTTACAAATCGTGACACTTCAAAGTGCAAACTGAAATATAATTAATATAACGCTTTGTACACTCGGCGCGTGTCATCGACTTCGAAATCGATTGTTAATAATACACAATCGGCATTTCCAAGAACATGAGTTTGCTGTAAGACTTTAGATTACATTTAGCTCATTATATTATTTCGTCGAAAAGCTAAATCCGTTATACTCCTTTCCGGGTCCTACCTAGCCTTATTAGGCGTTCTGCAAATTCCGGTCGATTCCAAGCGCGTACTTCATAGTATACAGGTTTCTGCGGCGCGCACAGACATTTATATATACATATATATAATATAGGTGCAGCCATGCGAAAATCTCTTTTCGCTGGCACGGTACACACGTATGCGTGTCACTCTGTCGCAGAGCTTCATCGTGCTTTGTCTCTCTCTCTCGCTCGCTCGCTCGTTTATTGGCAATAATGCCAATTGTAGCGATTGACGTTGCGCATCGAGTCGAATCGGTACATCGCCTTTCCATAGCCATCCCCTCCTGATGCACGTCCCTCTCCCGGAACTTCAAACAAGCATCGTGCCTGACAGAGGGAGAGAGAGAGAGCCAATCACCGCGAGTTTCTGTGTGTGCGTGGGTGGTGGGGGAGCCACTTGGTATATGCGGATCCGAGCGCATCAACCGTGTGTAACTTGTAAGTGCCATCTTGTCTGTGTAACAGTGATGCTTGAAATGAGAAAATGATATGCCGAGGACTATATCTATATATACGACGATATCGAAGATGGATGTGGTTGCTGCATATTGTTCACATTGCACAATCCTTGGGTTTTTCATATTACAGCGTTGTTGTAACCGAGCTCCTAGTTCGCTTACAAATTTAATGTAAACGACCCAAGAAGAGCTTATACTTTGCCGATATTGAGTATATGAAGTCATACTCGATCGCCGCATCTCCCTATACTAAGTAGTGAAAATCGTCAAAGTAGTAACAGTGGACATATTGTAGGGCAACTATAGCTGTCAGTCCACTTCTCTCGGCGCATTTTCATAAATGCATAAATGGAAATGAGGATGAGGAGGAGAAGGGCACGCCTCTTGCTGGGTAGACTGCTTTGTCATAGTAATTATGCCGCGCGTCCTGCTGCTGAAACTACTTGGAAGAAGTCAGCCTCTGCTGTTGGCCGCTTACTCGTCTCCAAGTCGTATTTTCTCAACTGAACAGCGTTGCTCCAGCCCTTCCTCGCGGCAATAGACTCCCCCTCTCTCTCTCTCTCTCTCTGTCTGCTTATATATACGCTGTTTCGGATTGCCAATAGAAACTTGGTAATTGTTTCGCGCGCAAGCACTCTCTCTCTCTCTCTCTCTCTCTCTCTCTCTCTCTCTCTCCTTGCGCGTAATATTATACACTTAGCGAGATGAACCGGTGAGAGAGAGAGAGACTTGGCCCCGAGTACCGTTTGTCAAGGCTATGTGCGAACAAGAAAGATAGTGACGTAGTGCCGAGGCAAGTGCTACTGCCGTTATAGTGCGAATGTGTGTGTTATGAGTAGAGGAAAACAAGAGAGCAGAGAACTCACCATGAGTGCGTGAAGGAACGCATTTGGTGGTGCACGGATTCGAAATGGGATGTTTCATGCGGGAAAAAGATGTTGTCGAGTTGAAGCGCAAATTTGTATTAATGTACTTTGGCTTACACTGCTTGATTTCTTTAATATCAATTCTTATTTCAAGTCGAATTTCGTGCGATTTCACCGCTGCAGCATAGCGAGTAATTCGAATTCTGCGTCGTGTAAATCCAGTTTGAAAACAGAAGGAATTGAATTTCGAGTAAGTCAAGAGCTGATAATACAACGTGTGTGTGTATATATGTATATATAAACGAAATACCGCATAGCGACTATAACTTCGGCGCCGCATCAAATTCCGCGAGAGCTGCGCGAGCGATGACGGCAGAAAAGTTTTTGATCTCCCTGCATCCACCTGATGCGAAGTATACGAGAGAGATGAATCATGTCGCGCCTCGTCCTCGTCGTCCTCGTAATCCAGTAAATAAGAAGTTTTTGCTCCGACTGCATCTGCGTCTGCGGCAGTAGCGCTACACCTCGATGCTATATACTGCCTCTATAACACTATACCTCGAATAGTACATGTGCTCTCGTTTTGACAATGCATCAGTGCTGTGCTTTTTCTTACTCTGTACACAGTACAATTCTTGAGCTCAAGTGCCTACCATATACTCAGTATGATAAATATCATTATATCAATGGTGATCATCTCCAGGCAATTAGTTTAACGTCGATGATAGCCTAATTTTTCAATATTAGTTAATTCACTCTGATGCGTTGAAATAAGAAAATGGTAATCCGCCTAATATACCTACTATGACGGTTATCAGGCCCGTCTAAATATTATGACAGACTATCGCATATATGAAGCGCGTTCTAGTTCAAATAATTAACACATCAGCATACATCCATTAGCGCGTGGCTCAGTCCAGCGAGCAATATTATCATTAGGCCGACTGTTTGAGCTGGCCACGAGTGACATCAGTATCCTTGTGTCCTGACCGATCAATCGATCGATCGATCGTCTGCTGTGTCCTCGTCGATCAACCGCCAATAATGTTATTGATGATCCAGCGCGTAACACACGTCGCCGAGGCAAACAAACGCGAGCAACGGCTCATTGTCCGCGTCGACAGAATAATCGACGTCTAAAACAATGTGCTATTTCCCGCGCGTCATCGTCTTTTCTCGAGAGGCGCGTGTAGGACAAATGTTCGCGAGCTCAATGTATAATAACGGGAGGAAATACGGATGCGCGATTATTTCCTTGCAATTACGACGAGCTTACGTTTATTAAAAAAAAAGAATGAAATCGTATTCTTTCCTCGTGAAAAAAACCCCAGCTGTGAACTCAAAAATAAGAGCGGAGAATCACGCAGGCAGTTTTCAGGCGACGCGCGCAAATTAACGGATCCGTCGAGGCCAAACTCGCGTGTACAAAAAAAAAAAAGAGCGAGTGGTAGCCCCGTCTCTATTTTCAAGCTCGGTCGCGTACAGCTTCCGGTAATATAACACCCACACAGAGGCCGCTATTACTCGGTCGATCGATACGTTTGCGAAAACTGCAGTACAGAGCCGAGCTTGCTGTATATAGATAGATAGAAAACTAAAAAGCCGGACACGAATGCGCGGGGAAAGGCATTCGTGCAAAAAAAAGACCATTGCAGCGGTGAGAAAGAGGTACAAATCAAAAGTGTGCGGCTAAAGCTCGAAGCTATAAATTTGACAATTAATACACGCTAAATTTCCAGGAGGGGCGGGGGACTGCACATTTGTCAGCGGTAACAGTGGAAAAATCTGCGCAGCGAAATCGATCTATCGATTGTGCAGGCGCGCGGAGATGTCTGCCTCTCTCTCTCTTGGGTTAAGCGGATTTTGCGCCTCTTTTCACGCGCCGCAGAATAAACGCGATTGAATGCCCAATTCTATGGCGATTTGTCGCTCAGCTCCGCGAATTTTTCCTCGCGGCTGAAGGGCGTCGACGGATCAACGCTTGAAGCTTCTGTTGTTCGGTCCGCTTCTTTCTGCATGCGCGCGGAAACCGCGGCCGATTTTCTCGCCAGGCGTGAATGCATTTTGCATCGCTCGGATATCTGTGGTTCTCTCTTTTTTTTTGTGGGTGATAAATACCTGTTTTTAACTCGAGCTCGCAATGTTTTTTTGTTTACATTTCGATATTATAAAAAGCTGCAGCGGCCGGAGTTTGTTGTTTTTGCACCGCATCGTTTGAAATTTTCGTTTTACGTTGGCTTATACACAAACGAGTAAATATTAACTGAAATTGAAAACTTTTATCGATACGTGAAAATAAATTTGAATGAAAACATTTTATTCAGAAACTCTTCCTCATATCAATCGTTTAATCTACAAGCATGCAAATAAAACATTACTTCGTCTGTACAGCCCAAGTCGGTAGCCAAAGCGACACTCAACACACGGAACAAAGAGATGCTCCGCACACGGTATTCGTAAATGCCCGATAGAGCATACGAAAATAGGCAGACGTTTATATATCCAGGCATATACGCTCACAGTTATAGACGAGGAATTTCTGTCCATCTTTTTGTCTCCCGCTCATCTTGCTGCTGTTTTTCCCCGACTCCAGCCTTTGCTCTATTTCTCCGTCCGTTCTAGCGTGAACCATAGATATCGCACTGCAGTCGAACCAAGCGAGTCTATTTCTCTTGTCTCCAGCATGGCGGCATTTCTCAGACGCAACGTCGATTTTCGCGGCACGTTCGCAAGCGATACGTTGTATAACGAATGGGTTTCGACTGTATATGCAATATCGGTTCTTGTTGTGTGCAGAGCGAAAAATTATTTTCGGACACAAAAATTTCAATTCATTAGTGAACATATTTGCGCAGGAGAATTCTATACACCGAGCACGCCATTTAAATAAACGATCGTGTGTTCCAAGAGTGTATTTTATAATACATGCGCTCCTGATCGAACAGTATAGCGATGCAAATATCTCGAATAATGCAGAACGCATTAGCGCTTATATAATCGCTTTAAAGTTCAATTTAAAAGCAGCCGTGCGCGCGGAAAATAATGGGTAAAAATTTCACCTGTCGTATACCTATATAGAGTGTAGTTTCGATATGTGCATCGGATGAAAAAATAGAAGGGAAACTCGGACCTTCGCGCAGAACGCGCAAGAGGGATTCAACAAATCCAAAACAAAAGACTGCAAACTCGTTGTAATTTCAGTAGTATTAGTAGTAGTGGTAGCAGTTGTTGTAGTAGTCGTAGTATAGCTCGCTCATGCAACGGAGAGAAGAATTAATAAATCGCGCGGTATAACCGGTGAAACGCGGAAAAATTCTTGATGAGATAAATCGGTGTATTTTCCTGTCCGACTGCCAGCGCGTAAAACAAAGCCGAAAAAATCATGCATGCGATTTCATAAAAGCTAGCACTCCTCTCTCTCTCTCGCTCTCTCTCTCTCTCATTCGCGCACTTAACGCATGAACGCGCGCGGAAGGCCGTTTTGTTTTCAATTTTCCGGCCTTTAATACGTCGAGAGAGCGAACGAAGCCGCGCACCGCTGAATATAACTGGACTCGTAAATACGCGCTCTGTCCCTTTTTCGCGCGTGGCCTCGGCTCCCCACCCACCCACACACACACACAGACACAGAAATTAATAACGCTCGCGATATCCGCAGGCGCGCGAATCGTTATTACCATAATGACCGAGTGTAATTGGAATCAAGCGGGGAATGCGCGCTCGAGCGTTCGTCTTCTACCTCGTTATCTGGCTCTATTATACGAGCTCGGCTGGAAAAATCTATATACCGAAAGTTTGCCTGAGAGTGCTGGGGATGATATGCCTTTTATTTGCTGAATCATTCTGCACGCGCTTATTGTCATAAAACGGAATATTTTTTAAATTCGACGAAATTTGTTTTTAAGGTCTTTTGTGCAGAGATATTATTCGAAATTTTGATTCGCATGGAAAAAAATTCATCCCGATCAATTCGAAAGCTCAAAAAAGGAAAACTAATCGAACTGGACGGTCCGCAGTTAATACTGCACAAACGAAAAATTTGATTAATCACGAGACATGATCCGTATATCCGAGGCAGCGTAGTATGGCTTGTATATTATAATTGGATTTCTGGCAGAGCTATTTTCACGCGGCGAATCCTTTTCGAGCTCGAGCTTATTCTATTCTTAGCCGCAGAGGTGTAGACCGCAAGACACAACGCGCCAGACGACACCGGCTGTGACTCGACCGCTACTGCCACTGCAAGCCTGCAAGGCATCGGAACTTCTGTTCCTTTATCTTCCGGCAACAAGGGTTAACGCGAGAGCATCGCCACCGGCGAAGTTTAGCGGCCTCGAAACTAGGCTCAACCAAGCGCGAAAACCCGACGACGCCGTAGCGCTGAAAACCGCCACCGCGAATTTCCCCCCGAGCTTCATCTTCTCTGCCTCTCTCTCTTTGGTCACAGGGACGGAAGTGAAAAAGGTGACGCTGCGAGAAGAGAGAGAGAGAGGGCAAGGGAGATGGAAAGATAAAAGTGACTGCGTCGAGGCTGAGAGGAGCAGGAGGTGGAGCCGAGCAGGTAGATGCGGGGAAAGAAGATTTATTTAGAGAGAAAAAGGGACTTTTCGGAAGGAGAAATATGGCTGGCAGAGAGTAGAGAAAGAGGCAAGACGACGACTTCTCATCGTGTTTTCCGGGCGATATGAAAGTGTGTGTGTGTGTGCCGGAGTCCTTTTCCGCGCGCATCTCGCCTTATAAGAGAGGCAAAGAAAAGGGCTTGGACGACACGACAATGAGCGTAAGCCGATTTTCTCCTCTGGCCTTGTCGAGTTATAGCTATAGCCCTTTTTATCCGTAAAAAATCAGCCTTTATCATAATTCAAGACGAGGCTTTTTGCATGCGCGGAGACGTTCCGTTGTGAAGAAGGTCGCGCTCGAGTCGCTGTAATCAAAAAGCTTCGACTTTTTGATTAAAGGTATAATGCATTAAATATTGTCTTAAGGGGCCGTAGTTTGCGTTGTTCGGACCGTTTTGCATTATGTAGCGGACCGCAAAACACTGCATTTTCATTGATTGGATAGTTAAACAATTTTATACTAGGATATATTGTTAGAGAACAGCGGGTAAAAATTAAGGTCATGATGCTACATCATCTAATGTTCAATAATTAAAGTTCAACTTACCAGGATAGACGACTTTGCTTTCCGCTCTTGTCTGCTTTGTCCCCATCCTCTATAAAAAAAGAAAAAAAAATTCTGTACTACTGGGAATAATTATTTCTGATTAGTGTAATTAAAAAAGTATTATGTTTATTGGACAGCAAAGTTTGCATGAAACCCAATTTTTTTCTGATTCTAATATTGCACAAGCCGTTCAGCTAGACGACGCATGTAAGCAATCGAATCCTCGATCCATTAAACGATACGAGTATGACTGGAAACATTTGCATTGAGATAATGGGTATCCAATCGAGAAAGGGACATCCTGCAAAAGTTGCAACTCGACTTTCAATTATCCAGAAACTAAGTGTATATCTCGCGGGCACTTCACATAAACGGCGTCTATCTTCGATAAATGATCTTAGCAGTAGAACATTGCGCGAATGCTCATAACTATCTCGCGAAAGTGGGCTAAGCTTCCAATACTCTTACACACAAGGGCGGACTAACATCATGGGAGAACGATATTGCGTGCTTGGGGATAGTTATACTCTCCGTCGAATTTCCTGTGCGTGAGTGCTTTTAGATTAGAATTTTCGACTCTTGCGCGAGGGGCCGATATTAAGCGTGAGCTTCCGGCCCGCAGGTTTATTCGGGACTCATGACGCTGAAGTTTATACAAGCGGTGCTTGATCGTTTAGATTTTTGCGAGCTGAAAATCGTTAGCAGTAACGAGCTCTTCAACAGATCTACTATTCGTAAACAAACCTCCGAGTAATGAATGAGTGTGTAAAATGGTTTCGCGTATAGCTGAATTATATACATATGTTTCCCTTAAACCATCATCATTAGCGCGAATTCCTGCGAAAAGAACCAAGCGCTCATGTAAAATGCGTGCGCGCGCGCGTCTTTTTATTCGAATGAAAGAGGCTTTTAGCTCGGAAGGATCTATTCAAACTTCATAAATTACATCCCCAGCAGTTGGCGAAAGATGAAAACGCTCGTATATAGTATAACACGCTTCGAAGAAAGCCGCGTAATTTTCGTGCTTACACTGGTGAAAAAGGTGTTGGCATGAAGATTTTTCATGTTGTAAGTTGAACGCGTTCGATATGATATTATAGACCAAAAAAAAAGATGAAGACACCGTGCTAGTATTAGGTATATTTACCTGCTCAGTATAGTTAAGCAAGTTTTACTCAACCAAAAATCAGCGATTCTTACTCGACCAAACTAAGTCATTTTTGTTTGTGAATTCTATTCGTACAGTTTGTGATTTACTTACACAGTAATGAAGTATACACCGCGAAATGAGACTCGATTCAGGTCGGTCGGTCTAAATGTCGCGTCGAACGCGGTGCTCCGTTCTCCGCTTTTTTTCTCTCCTCTCTTCGTCGCGTCTCTATACGCTTCTTTTCGCTTTGAGCCACGCGCGCAAAGGATCCGTTGCGCGCAAACAAATTACAAAGCTCTAATTAAGCTTCGCTCTCTCTCTCTCTTTCGGTTTGACGTCGGCGAACCAATGGAATGATGCATACAACACTGGAAAATACTTGTTTCTCGAGAAGGGAAAAATCTAATTTACACACATACAGACCGACACACACACACATACTGTGTGTATGTTTGAGGAAGACTAGGCATACGCGCAAAGGTGCAGCGACCGCGAGGAAAACAATGATCGATCCCCGGCTCGGCCCGCCCAGTAGACTATCCCGCGGGCTAATAGTTTAACTTTGAAATATCGTGCGCTCTTTTCGCCTATCTCTAGCTCCATCTTCCCTTTCATTGTTCGCTTGCTTTCATCGTTCTCCCCCTTATTCGATCTATATGTGATGCAGTGTCCCGTCGAACTGAAAGGTCAGCATAGAGTGAGGATCCTATCGCAGTTTAGCTTTCGAGGAGAGAGAGATTGAAAAATATACCCGGCCAGTAAAAACAGTGGATCAATAGCTCTCGTATGCTAGCGGTGCAATTCCACGACCATCAAGCAAATAATATAACTATGTTTGTATAATCGGATGGCCGCGCGCGCGCAGTGGATTAAATAATTATTCGCAATCACATACAGCTGCTGCATTACGCACAACTCTGGTGGCCTAATACTGCTCAGCCTCGCGACGCGTGCTGCCGGTAACGGCAGCTGTAGTACCAAGCGTGTATACTATTACGCATCATGTGTATAGGTATGTGTACATGTATCGAGAGAAAAAATTCGTGTCGCGCTGCATCAGTCCTCAGTCGCGCTTTTTCATTCGGCTGAGTGCTCCTTTGTGTGCGCATGTGTGCATCTGTATACACTGCAGGTGGATCGCACCTAATGGCGTCTCATTTCGCCTGCATTACGATACTATTAGTGATTCCAAGCTCGGCCATACGATTCGAGAGTCGTTGATGATACTGAATTTTAATTAATTAGAAAGCCGCTTAAGAAAAGAACTTTTCGCATTAGCGCAATCACGCAGCATGCGATCTCCTCGAGAAATCTCTGGCAAGACAGCACTCTCTCTCTCTCTCCCTCTCAATGCTCTCCTAACAATTGGGTCTGAAGACATTAAACTTAAAGTTCAGCCGGTGGCGAGGTTAACCTCCCTTAAATTGCTCGGGCGTCGCGTCGAGAGCTGTACGTGAATCCTCCCGCTCTCTGCAGCTGCGTGCACGCGCGCGTGCATCGGACAGACGCAAATTACTAAACTGCTGTGTGTTGCGACAGCACCCGGTGCATCCTTGCCACGTGGCTTCCACTTCTTCTTCTTCTTCTTCTTCCATGAGCACATGTGTGTGTGTGTAGTGTCTGTGTAGAGGTATGTGTTGGTGCGCGGAAACGAATCGAGGAAACTTTGATTGGCAGAACTCCAGTTTTCGTTTCCCCGCGTCTAGTCGTTCGAGAGAGTACAGATGAGAGAGGCGTTATAGAAAGAAGCGATGTCACGGAACATTCGAATGTATACTGTGCAGCAATGTACTTATACAACTATAAAGCGCCGGAGGAATTCGTAATTTCGCGTGCTCCTCTAAATTCCTCCCCTTCCTCTTTTTTCGCGCGAGCATTAGCAAGTTTGAAAATTTCGATATTTCGGCTTGTATATGTACTTCTCTGTATAACAGTATCTCGGCGCGCGAGAGTATTTATGGGATCGATCACGCTTATCGCGAATCCATCGGGAAGTGCTATTATATATACTGCAAGGAGCTGGGAAAACGAGGCCAGGTGTGTGCAGCCGTTATACGCTCATTCAGATGTGTATACGAAACGTACATATAGCCTATACAATCGGCCATGCGGACAGGTTGTAGTAGTAGAAGTAGTAGTAGTACAACCACTTAAGCGTAATTTCGACGAGTGCACAGAGAAAAGGCGCTTTTAAATCTTGTAATATAGGTATACCTTCGACGGAAATTTTTTTTCTCCCCCCCTGTAGGACTGCTTCAGTGGTTATAGAGCGAGATGCGAAGGCAAAAGTTGCGAGAGCGAACTTTACAATCGCGAAAACGGCTTGGCGGTCGAAAGTTAAACTTAATTTTGAAAGCGGGCTAATGAATTCCAAATTTCCAGTCGGGATTGTAAAGTTCGAAATGACCATAAAAGACTTTTACTTGAAAGATAAAACTTCACGGGGGTCCGAAATCCCGTAGAGTAGAAGAAAAAAAATTGGAACAACATTGAGTAACGCAGTGTAGCTTTCGAAAGTTTCCACTGGATTACGCGCGGTTGGTGAGAGTATAGGTATACATAGACGGAGCTACGTCAAAAAATCCTTTTCATCATCTCGCGATGCGCTGAAGAAAAAAAGAACACGACAGAATGAATTTGCCGGAACAACTGATGCACGACGATGTGCAACTAGTCAGTCGTCGGCGCATACGTACGGCTCTACTACTTAATACCGGAGCTCAGCTGTAAGCGCATCAGAGTTACAGTCAAAACATTCGACGCTACGGTCTTGGATCAATGCAATTCAGCGGAATTTATCACCGGGATTTCAGCCTTTGCCGGATAGAAAATCAGCCGGATATGCGCTGCATCTGCTGTGTGCGGCTGCTGCTGCTGCTGCTGCTGCTGCTGCAGTACACAGTGAAGCCAGACGGACTTTTATAGCTGAAAGAGGAAAGGCGCGCAGCTGTCCGTTTACGTATTCGTACGGGCGGCTCCGATATCCGAAGTGCACTCGCGAGATATTCGCGGATAAAGGCAGATAGGGTTTATTGCCGGAATGCCTCTCTCTCCCTCTCTCTCGCTCTTGATCTATCCAGCTCTCTTTCTTCCTTCGTGCGCTAACCGCTTTGATATGTATACGGCGGAGTTTGATTTTTATTCCAGTCGATGTTTTAGGAGGATTCCATCGTGATTTATAACCGCTGGAAAATCTGCCGGAGATTTCCGTATATTGTATAATAAAATTACGAACTACGTTGTTTGTTACAATAGGTTGTAGTATTACCGTATAATATACGAATACACGTTTTTAAAAACTAAAAAGCCTTGAATTTCAGCAGCTTGATAACGACGTTGTTGAGACTTGCTCTTTCGAGCTATAGCCGCATGTGTAGTAGCGTCAAGTAGCGCTAAATAAGAGTCCCCCGTGCGACGCAACGCCATTAACTTCCTCTCGAGTCTCTAGACGACGCGGAATTGATTAATCACCTTCCATCGAAGCTTCGCGACTGCCACTCCACCGAGAGCTACGAACGAGATACATATAACATATATATAGACACACCTATATAAAACCCATTTTTTCATCATAGCGCGTCGTGAGAGCTTCTCCTCCTTACGACGTTTTCACTTCAACGGTAACTTATTACAAAAAGATCAAGAGAAACGAGATCGAGAGAAATAGAGAAAGAGAGGGAAACTGTTAGTTGAAGGATGAATCCGAGACAAGTGCTGGGAATCGAAGAGCAACGCGTCACATTTTGTGTAATGCAATTGAGTGACAGGAATAATTAACTGTCATGCTCATCTTTATACCTATCGATTCCTTGGCTCTTTGGACAGACGCGGCGTCTTTCTCTTTATATAATACGCCAGACTCGTGATGCCTGACGACATCGCACTACCGGTAGGTGTGGAGAGCTATATGACTTGGAACTTTTACTCTAATAAAGTAATTGCACCGCGAGCTTGCACGCGAACGAGAGACGTGTGTCTGACGGCAGCGGTGGCAGTCGGAAAATGACATTTTTTTCCTTTCTCCGCACACTGCTCGTCGCCTGCCCTTTGATTACGCGATAGAGAGAGAGTGAGAGAGCCTCGACTTCCGAGAACGCTTCTTATGCTTGCTTTATTTCTAATATAATTAATAGGCGCGCTAGCTGCGGTCACTCGACGTACTGTTTTCACATTAAAAATGATTCATCTTTTTGTAGAGGACTTTAGTTTCTGATTCTAGTTCCGAGATAAAATGCAACATGCACATAACGAAAGCCTGCTCAAAATAATTCCAGCGTGCGAAAAAAATTCCAGATAGAGAAAAGAAAAAGGAACTGACGCGAAAGAAAGGGTTTAAAAAGAACGAAAGTGGATATGCAGCAGGCGTAAATCCCGCGAACGTGTGCATGCATGCTCGATATAAACGCGCGAGCACACGTGTATATATATAAGCAGAAGAGCGGTGCAGGCGTGTCTGCGGCTTCCCTCCGCGCGCGCCTGCATATAAAGCCTCGAGAGAAGGAGCTATATGTGCCAGGCCCGGTATATATGAAGAAAACTACGGTGTGGCACGCGAAAACGAGCGGGAACGCCTGGCTCTCTCGGGGCCCCGTTCCCTTAATTCTTATCGAGGCTTATTTACCTTCGCTGTTTATATACTCTTCAAATATATCTCTAATACTGAGCGACTCTTCACGCGCTGCGGGAAAAGAATATACGTATACTTAATTGTTTGTAATTAATATATTACCGCGTGCTGAGTGCCAAGAGTATCGCGGAGCAGGCTCCATTATGTGCGATAAGCATCGCGGTGATTATGGTTTCGCACATGCGAAGCGAGACCCTCGCACGCTGATGCATCCGTGAGTTATGCTGCGATGGCGCGACGATCAACGAGACGTCGAACTATATAGATATATAGGCGAGGTATGTTATAACGCCGTGTGTTTGTGCCCGAATTTTTAACATTGTTGTTGAGTAGATTATTCTTCGGTTTTTTCCTGTGCAGCTATAGCTATATATTCAACGTAAAAAAAATGCATGTTTGATAAATTGTTGTTGTATTTTTAAATACAACCGTACGTCGCACGATCGAAATCTTTAGTAGCTTTATAAATCAAGTTGTAGATTGTAGAAATTAATTAGGCACCGCTTTGAAATTGCGCCAGTAATCATTGGCTGAAGTAACTCTTCCTGCTTCAAAGTGACTAAAAAAAACTTCAAATATTAATGTAACTCAGCGGCAGTATAGCACGAAAGTAGCTACACGAACGCTATTTAAATTCCATTTACTATACAAATAAACGTCGGTGGAGTCGACATAGTGCCTCGTCTGCAAATAAGTGCATTCACTTCTCTCTCTCTCTCGCTCTGGCATTAAAAGAATTTTCGTGAGTACTTTCTCGTGTAATAAAATGTTGGAAAGAATCTCTGGCGTTTTCTCTCTGCCTCTTTCTCTCTCTCGTTACGTTGGCGGGGTTGCATTCGTGGCTGCGCGCACTACTGCACATACTACTCCGCTAACACAACACGCAGACGTTTTTACGTAAGAATATTGCAGAAAAACGGAAGCCAGAAAATCACAACTAATTGTATTTCCTGGATGAATAACGAACGAAACTGTATACTAATTAAAAATAGAATGTAAATTTGATTATTAACAATTTTAACATGCGCATGTTGCGCTTTTGTACAAAGCTTTAAATGATGAAGTCCTCGTTGAAATTTTTGGTTATTCATGGAGAAGGAAAATTGAAACATTCGACCACCGAATATGCAAAAATCATGAGCTTTTAGTAAACTCGTTTACTGAGTACATCAATTCCAAATGACAAATGCTGTACGACTGTAAATGAAATAATAAAGATAAATCATTCATATTGATTTATAGTGGTCCTTTGCATTTTTGGCAACATAACATATTACAATCATAAAATATGAATATACTATGCTCTCGTCACAATACATATTCAAGCAAAAACTAGTAGCACAAAGCTTCCTAAAAAGCGTCCAACGTCACCCAAAATGTCGCAGCCCCCCATAATTTCGAATCACCCATCTAAGTATGCGACGAATTAACGCACTTGCGGCGAGCAAATGAGGTCCGTCATGCACGCATCGAGCAAAGAAATGAAGGAGCCATCATGCGAGGGAATGTATAGGAATTTCTTAGGGTAAATCGGAAAACCGTGCGCACAACCACAAATCCACGATGAGAATTTTCTTCTTTTTAATTGAATAAAAACTATTGGTATTTCATGCTTCTCAAGCGTGCATCGATCGGACGTAACTTTATACAAAATACTCCCGTCTGAAGTCGAGCTTCCCAAACCTCTGGCATAGAGAGCCTTATATTGCCTTCCGCTAGAGAAGCCCCGTACACCCGTGTGTTCTATAGCGTTGCGTGGTCGCGGACTGCCTCTTAAACTCCTGAAAAATACGAGGGTAATTGCAGTAGCAGGAGCAGCAGTTGTAGGAGAAAAAGAAAGTCCATGCGCGGCTCGTGCGTGCACTGGACGCGGTAAATTCGTGCGAAGGGGCTTTGTGCTTTGAATGGCCGACGTCGCGCATTATTAGCCGACGTCTCTCGGCTTTCTTTTCCTTTATACGTTTGCCAGACCCTCTCTATGTGCTGCGTCGTTTTCCCGAATTTCTCGCTCTCTGTTTTCTTCCAACATGCTAGGTATATTTATGGGGTCGTGGTGGTGGTCCGAGTTGGTCCCTCCTTCGTTCGAGCCAATCGCGCTAATATGCG
Source organism: Cecidostiba fungosa (assembly GCA_900474305.1). Classification (NCBI taxonomy): domain Eukaryota; kingdom Metazoa; phylum Arthropoda; class Insecta; order Hymenoptera; family Pteromalidae; genus Cecidostiba; species Cecidostiba fungosa. The sequence continues at coordinate 48,710 of UCOJ01000293.1, read as the reverse complement.
CTGTTCAAGTGGAAATCTCTTGGAGGATTTCGTTTCTATATCAAATTCACTGGAATTTCTTGTTTGTTCGTGAGAACGTTTGATATATGAAATTAGGGCTAGCGAAATTTATTAATTGGTTAAGGAGTTTGATCGAATTTTTTTTTTCAATATCACGAATGTTACGTATAGCTTCTATTCCGTGCTGCTGAATAAACAAAATGACGTGTAGTTTCATAATTCGTTTATAAGAAGCGCGTGTTTGAACAAGTTGGAAGACCGAGCAACACTTCGTTCTGCGCTGCATACCATGTCATTTGCAAGTTCAATGCTCTACAAATATTAAGTATTTATTACATTTCTCATTCTTGAAACTATGTAATTGAAATCGAATATGAATAAGGCAAGTCTGCTCCAGTTATTATAACTTGCTGCAATTTGAGCTGATGATTTAGTCAACGATCGAAATCAATAATTAAAGGTTTAGTTTGAGATTTGTTTAAAGTGAATTGTTTTAGCAGGGCAAAGTAACGCAAATTATCACATACCTTCTCGTTCTTCAGGCCAATGGGAAAAAATACATGACAAATAAACAAACCAGCAGAAAAAAGCAGTAAGCATGAAAAAGAGACGGTTAAAAAAGAGGGTAACGCGAGTAACGCGCACTTGACATGCCAACGCACTCGTGCAACTCTCAGGCCACAGATGTTCGTTGGTTCGGTCAGATCTAGCTTTACACCCAGCCGTTCGAACCTCGTGGGATCGCTACACGCGCTCGAGAGAGGGAGGCTAAAACGGTGCCGTTCTATACAACTTGTATAATTGCAAATGTTTCTGCACCTGCAGCGGAAACTTGTTCCCAAAGGCTGAACCAGAGGCTATAGACACGCCATTGCCGCAAGCTCCGAGATATTCGTTTTTCTCCTATTCTCCACACACGTATGTATAGCTGCATCTTTAGCAGGATCCTATGTAAACGTACGTCTGAAACAAGATTTGTTTGACCGAGCTGTGCGGCGATAACCAGAGAGTAGAGAGAGAGAGAGAGAGAGAGAGAGAGAGAGAGACCGATACACCTCCCGTCGTTCTCAGCTTCGATTGTTCGGGGGCAGGAGTATAGGAGGCGACAATTACCGGGACGATTGGCTGCGGAGCTTCGATTGCTACAGAGTCCTCTATATATCTATCTCTATCCTGTCCTCTTTGTGGCGGTGCCCAGAGAGGGAGCGCATGTAGCGCACCGGCGCGCGTTGAATTTTTAATTAACTTTGTTGATGAGAACGCAGTCGGCGGTGGAGTTGTGTGCGGAATATATCGGGCACTCTACACCGGGGGGAAGAAATTAATAATTGTGTTTTCTGTGCAGTATATGAGCTTGCATTCTGGGCTTCGTTTGACGTGGCATTTTTTCCTATAATATTTTCATTCCCTCGGGTTTAATTTGCGTTACAGCTTTTATCCCTGTGCAGGAGTCATAATATTTCTCACAGCTTCACGGTAAAGTTTTTAACGAAATTCATGGCGCAAAGTTTCGAAAATTTGAATCCCCATTATAAATTTCGCAGCGTGAATATTCGCATCGGCGTGTCTCTCGTTCGCGTAAAATTTCGCTGCGACGACGAGTATTATATAAGTAGCGTGCGACGCATAAAAGATAATTCTGAAGAAGGTCAGAGCTCGCAAACAACAGCTCGATTTTAATATCATACGCGCTTTTTTGCGCGCCCAGCCGTCGCGTGCGATTCTGCTCTGAAACTCCCGACCGCAGCTGAGGAAAAGCCGGAAAGAGGGAAATAGAAAACGCGAGAGACGACGAAGACGGTGCAGGCAGAGAATAAGAGAAAGGGAGAAAGAAAGAGAGGAAACTGCAGAGCATCGTGGTCTCGAGAATAAAAGACTCGGGGCGGCGTAATTGACAAAGAACGAGGAACAATGGTGATTCTGCGACGCGCGATGCATTTAGTATGATTAGTAACCAGAGAATCCAAGCTGAATGCGACTGAGCGCGAGAGAAAGCGAATAAGCCGCGACGGCGGCTAAAAGTGAGTGAAAAAAATAATAAGTATAGCGCAGAACAAAGAGCGCCGCGAAAGACGCAGCGGCGCCGAGAAAAAGAGAGCAAGTAGCCTTGGTTGTATATATATGCAAAGCGTACGGCTCTCTTGCCGAGAGGGGAAATTGTAAAAAGGAAATAAATGCGCGTCGGTCGAGGCGAGAAGGAAAATTTAAAAATAACAAACGGAAATGTGAGAGAGAGAGAGCGTGCGCAGCTTGTTTCGGTTGGATTAAGTTTTAATCTAGATTTCCGAGGCGGCATTTTATCCCCGCGCGATTCGCAGCTCCCTCAAGAAATTAATTTGCAGTCTTAATTTCTCGGGGAAAGAGGCCGGGAGAGATCGACTCCAGCCAAGCTGTATTTTTCCGTACTTTCGACGAAATGCTTTTAATAATTCAGCGTGTGTGTCGATCGCTAATTCGAATTTTTTGTTTTTTTGTCTGTGCCCCTCCATCGCGTTAGCGCTGCAGGATAATGCCTGCTTGAATTTACATGAAAGTAATGTAATAATCGCATGTTGGAATAACCAGATTATGAAAATATACAGTGGTGACGTACAATAGGATTACCAAAAGCTCGTATATAATATGTATAACGTAAAAGTCTCGTACCAAATCGATATATATATTATTCAAAAATTCGCTGATAATAACATGATTCTGCGAAAAGAGCAGCCGTCTACGAGCTTCTCCAAACAACGCGAGCGATTATATACTTACATCCGGGTACAAAGCCACTTCCCAACTAACTGCAAAGACTCCCTTGACAATCAAATCGAGAGAGAGAGAGGAAGAGAGATTCGCCTCCAGCCCGGCGATCGAGATTTGCATTTAATTGCCATTTGCATAGCTGCACTCGCGCAGATATACGAATTCATATATATATACATATAGCTCTGCTCGTGCCTTCCTTCCTCTTCCGCCCTCGCACGCGTATGTGTATAATAGCCGCACACACGTCCAGACAGAGACTAATTACGCGGCGCATGCTGCTAAATCACACAACGTGCTCGCGTGCGCGCGCAGTCCCTCATCGGCCACACCGGCGACTGATCACGGGCCGGTGTGTCACTCGCGTAAAAATACTCGATGATGCTGTAATGGCGCCGCTTGTTTATCGACTCGAGCTCGGGATTAAATTAAGCGGAGTATAAATTTCTCGCGTGCGTTATATAGTTGAATTTCGCGAGATTGATCGTCGTAATTTCGGGCGAACTGAAACTCGATAATGAACCCGTTAGTTGCGGGTGCGGTCTTTCTTTCAATGCGAATTATTCGGGCTTGTTTATTAGATCTGTGGCTGCTGGGAAAAAAAATTCGAGTCAGACTGAATGGCGCAGTGCGAGAATCCCGATGGTCAACCAAGTAGAACAGAACACGGGAGCCGCTCCGAATTGCATTCACGCCCCCGCAAGATTGTCAAAAACCCATCGGTCTCTCGATTTCCTCGGCTTTCGGGCTCCTCGAAGCGTAAAATTACCGCTAGGATCGCATTAAAGCTAAACTCTATCTAGTCCTCCCTCCTGGGGGACACCGGCGATAACGCAGCTTTGCGCGGCCTCTCTTTGCATGCATGCCAAAGCCGGCGATTCGGCGCAGTGCTGCTGAGATTTTTCTACTTTTCTTCCTGCGCTTTCTATATACTCTTGCTGACTATTCTTCGTTTTAATATATACACTGAGAGAAAACTTTGTGGTAAAAATTAGCGTAACTTCCCGTGTATACTAAAAAATATCATAAAATTTTTATTGTTCGTTTATTTTGAAAGCTTTGGAGTGGTTTCAGAATTTCTGAAAGTTGCATAATAATATTATCATTGCAGAAAAAAAGACTTCAAGTACACAGATATTATATCTACTTTGAGAAGAGACCAACGAACGAAATCGTCATCTCAAAATAGGTACGCATTGTAGGCATGGACAAGTTGAAAATTGACAGAATTAAAATTACATTATAGATAATATAATATACGTCTAGATATTCGAATAAGGACAGTCCTTTCAATGCGTCGGCTAATACGCAATAAAATATAGTAAACCCCATGGATTCGAGTTCAAAAAGATAAACAAATCGCATTCATCGCACTCCCGGAGTATAATATTATTCGTATTATACGAGCGATGCCATTAACTCGTTTCAGCGCCCCAAACACGTTAATCCAAAATGTTTCAGACACTCGATTCTTCGAATCTCTTGGCTTGCGCCAACTTTCCCATTTGCCACTTATCAATTTGCGCGCGGCAACGCACGGGAGACAGAAGACTGCGCTTCGTCGCGCAATGAGAAGCCAGCGCGAGAAATTGAATGCCGCCAAGAGAGAATGAGAGAGAGAGAGGTGAGTTAACAATACTCTCGCGCGCGCGCTCGTAGTCGAGCTTTTCTTCTAATTTCTCAAACTTGATTAAAACTTGCTAGCGCGATGAAAATGAAGTTTAGCCGAGCGAGCTGCTATATACTATATACTATATTATACTACCTGCAGCCGCTTATTCGGCTAAGATACTTTTCCTCGCTCTTTTTCTCGCTTTCTTGCAGCCCGAGCAGTGGCTGCTGCTGCTGCTGCAGAGTTTTTCTATTATACGGGCCGCACGCGCCGGAAATAAGTTTATAGCTGCGCGTATATAAAGTGCTGCGGCGCTTTTTAAATCTCATATACACGCCGCGCGCTGCTGCCTCTGATTTCGTCATTCAAACAAGAAGCGCCAGCTGCACTTCCTTATTTGCCTTCTTATTCTATTTCTCGCTCTTTGATTAAATGAGTCGATTTCGCGGAAGTGCCCTATAGTCGCATTGGGAACTCGCGCGCATTGAGAAAAAGAAAATAAAAAACGAGCAATAATAATGGCTGGAATATATGGATGATTACTGCGTACAGTAGTATAGGCTATAGTTGTATTACTGAATTTACCGAATAAACAATGCATAATATTTGAACGGATGTGTTTGTTTTGAATTTCCAACCGGTAAAATAAACGCGATCAACTCTGATGATTCGGCGTTTATTTTAAACAAAATCGCAGTCCCCTCGAATATTCAGTGTGTAAACAATCCAATCATGAAACACCAAGGAATCCATTTTTCTTTAAATATTTTTATTATCGCACATTATACAACTCAAGCTTTCTCATAAACGCGCACAGAGCAAAAATTGCGTGTACAGAGAAAAATACGGCGCGCACCATAAAAACGGCAATATCGGCGCTGTAAAAAAGCAACCTATTGGAAAGCTAACGAGAGCGCCGGGAGAAAAAACTTTCTCCTCCAGTTGTTTTTTCTTCTTCTAATATTAAGTCTTTACAATCGCGTGCCGTGGTCGTTCGGAATTTTATTTCGTCGCGCCGAAGAAGAAAAATGCTGATGTAACGACTTCCTCGCAAGCTCGATGGTACTTTCCGCTGTCAAAACGCAAGGTATACGTATATATACACATACACACGCACACAGAGATCGTATAGAGAGTGTGACACGTTTACGAGCACCGATACGTCCGGAACATGACAGATGCTTTTTATTGCCGCGTAAACCGAAAATTCTATGCATTTCAAGAATATACTTTTATGAATTCTAATGTCGAGAGTTCATTTAATCTTCCCTCTATATGCAGCTCTCAGCAGTAAAAAAAAGAGAGCTTGCTTGTGAGTGCGATGGGAGGAGCGTTTGAAGGTACTTAAACGGCCGTAAAAAAATTTAATGATGCGACGACGCTGATTACGGCGAGGAAGAGAGGGAAATTTATTTTCCTGGATTCCAGCCGCCGGTCGATTGCATGTGCTTCCGCATGTGATTAAAGCTTACTTCCGGGTCGAAGTCCCTGCAACGTGATATGTTAGGTTAGGCTCTATCTTATAATCTTACAATCGCCTTGCATTAATTGAGAGATTGTTGTTTTCATGTCTTACAGATAGTAGTCCCTCATTGTCTGCTTTCTTTTGTCGGCTACGAAGACTTTGTAGGCTATGACGTTTGAGAAGGCGAGGAGCGAGGAAATGATAAGGTTACGTCGAATCTGCGCTGCCAGGAGTCTTCGCATCTTCGGCTTGGGAATGTCGCACATCTTGAGCTGTTGTGATTTTTAAAATCGAGCACGAACGTGAATACTATTTTTTTTTATTTCGTCACTGCTGTGATTACGCTGGATCTTTCACTTTCATCCGCCGCTGGGAAAGCTTGTGTGTGTATGTCTGTGGTACTCGCGGCTTTTGTTTACTAATACAAGGTAAGGTTAGTCAAAGTATAATTGCCTTCGATTCCTCAGTTATATGAATAGTTTCTTTTTTCCTGAAAGGAATAGCCTGTCCTAATTGGGACAGAAAATCATTAATTGAAAGTCCACTTTCCGTTATTCGGGCGAATCGCCCGCGGCCACTCCCTCTATACTTCGTCGTCCAACTCCGTAGTTCTCTCATTGCTCGAGAACGAAATTTAATTTCCAGCAGGCTCCGCAATAAAAAGGATATACAGGTATATAGTTATACAGAGGATTAACGTTCCGCCGTTCATTTAATATTTCCCCGATAATTACAGCGGCCCTTTCTTCCTCCGAGCCCCACTTAAAAATCGCCGCGTCTGTCTATCTGCCTGCCAGTAGACCTCGTGATTGTGTGACCTGAATATATATAGCACAGGAAAACTGCGGCACCAAGTTTATATCTTTGAAATACGAGATTTGCTACTTTGCGTCATCCGTTTCAAGCTCTTTGGAAAAAAAAACTTGGGAAACGATGTTTCTCCCTCTATATCTACAAATTACTCGGCGGCGTACGAATTTCCCGTCTCGAAAAGTTGTCAATCAAACAGCGCGCAACTGATAAATTTACGAGCGCACGGAATTTTTTTTGTCTCCTCCGTTTTCGACGGTTGGCGCGCGATAGTTTCGTGCGCGCAGCACTTGACGCGAGCGCGGAAAAGAGAGAGAAAGCGAGAAATTCCCGAGAGCTCTTCTATCTTTCGCTTCTTTTTGCCAGGGGCTTTTTTCGTCTATGCAAATCTCGTATACTGTTTTTTGCACGCGTTCAAGCATTTTTCCCATTGGCTGCGTGTTCGCCTCCGTACATAATAGATGCATATATATTTTTTTGCATATCAGTCGGTAGTGGCTATAGAATGCTAGAGCGGTCCCTTGGTTTGTATAGGATTGGATGGAAGTATCCTTGATGCGTTTTAAGAGTGTAGTGCTATAAAGTAGATCGATATGGGTAAACTAAAGCAGCTGTGTTATTTTTCTTTTTTTTTCGTACTTTGAAACTGTGCCATTGCAGATGTGTTAGTATACTCGTAGCTTGTTTTGTTTTGAATAAGGCTGTGAGTTGAATCGTATATTATATGCAGCTAAAAAAATGTATTTTCACGTTGAAATGCACGTGCTGGAAAGAAAAACAAGGAATGTAACCGATAGAGGACCGTATATGCAGAGCTATAATAGATTTCGTGTTTGACAATCTACCTTCCAGGCTGAATGCGCGATATCTCGCTCGCGGAGAGAGAGAGAGAGGGAGAGAGACGTAATTACACTATTGAACCAGACCAATAATAGTTGCCGAGTGGTTTCCAATGGTGGGAGAAACTTCCTGGAGTGCAGTTTAGGACCAATTGAACTTTAGGCGACTTGCATATCTATTGAAAACGAAACGATCGGCTAAAGCGGAGGCAGCGGCAGCTCGGTGCCAGTAGGGTAACTCTAAAATCTAGCCAACGCATAGAGAGCCCACAAATGTTATCCCGTTCCAATAGCTGTAGCCGTCCGTGGCGGCAACGGCGTCTGGTAAGAAAATTTAATCAAATGAACCGATTGAACTGCGGTACCTTGGCCGTGTCGCATTAAGAAATTCCTTTGATGGGTCGAGAGTCAAAAGGGCCGTTTACCTTTGAATAGGGTTCGGCTAGCAAGATTTTCGTTCGAAGGGTTTTGCAAAAAAAAAAATATTTGAAATAATAATAAACGTACTCTATCCCATTTTTTCCTTCCAAAGAATTTTTCAGCGTCGTAACCCGAGCAAAGCAGCTAATGCATTAATATACAGTCGAGCGCGCGTTGGATCTCGCCATTTTACATCCTCAATGCGATGTTAACGAGTTTGTTCTCGACGTCGAAGGGGTGCTCACAGCGCGACACACAGCCTTCTCTCAAGGCCTTATATAGGGGGTGGGGGGAGGGAGGGGGGCAAGGTATGGGGTTCGACCGCGTTAAGGCGCTTAATTGGGATAATCGGCTTAATCCGTCGTCGGCGGCTTCGGGATTTCGCCCGAAGGTAATAAATTCACGTCAGCCGAGAGGCCGCAGCTAATACCGCGGCGGAGGTGTCGCGTTCTCGGTTATGCCGCGTCAATTGCCCGGACTCTCTATCTATCACGCGGCGATGCTCGCGTCAAGCTTTGCTGGGTCAGCTCGTGTTATAGAATGGCCTCTCGCAAAAACAATGAGATACAGTGTTGTATTTCCGCTAAATTCAAAGGATCGATTGCAGCTTTATATTATTAGGGTTGTACTTCAGCATATAATTAGGTAACTTCGGCAGAGAAGACCTGTTGACGGGCCTCCGCAATTTCTTCAAACAATTGCTGGAAAGCCGAGCAGTATACAGTGCATATAGCCCTTGGCTTCAGTCGCGTGTGACGTGCTCCATAAATCGTTCGGCGTCCGAGGGTCCCGGCGGCGATCATTGTCTAAGTTTGGCTGTGGGGGCTAAGGTAGTAGAATAGAGAGGGGACGAATTGAAGTCTCGCGGTGGCGGCGGCGGACCGGTGAATTTGCAATATGCAGATCACTTCCGCTGTTCGTGCAAATTTCCCTGCGCGCGTGCGACTCTCGCATTACGTACTTCAATGCCTCTCTCTCTCTCTTGCCGGTTTTGCCCGCGAGCGCCCTCGCGTATAGTACGTGAGCCGCGTATACATAAGCAGGGTTCTGCTGCTGCTGCCGCCTTTGATCCTGCAAATAAACTCCGATGAAGTAATTCCAGTTGGCCAAGCTTCGCTGCTGGTATTAATATGTTGATTATCCTCGAGTATATATGTGTGTACGTCTCTAATGCATACTATGTTTCTGTGGAATAATGGCTTTGGCTTGCTCCGTAAGGCTGGTACAAGTATATGGAAGTATACATACTTCTTCAATTACCGCGGCTGAATTACAATTGCATATATACAGTCGCTTCGTTTCGCCGGGACATTATTCTTCGGTTTCGCGTCCGACAGTAGGGCGGTGGCCTTAATTAACGGTCAACTTGAGCAATTCATTGTTTTCAAAGCTTGCGGTTTTCCCGCGCGCTATATATTTATTCGCTTGATTATTCAAAATTCTACTTTACGATGAGCTTAACACTCTCAAAGCATAGTTTACATCTCCGCAGCTTTCTCCGATTCGATCCTTCAAAAGTAAGGAGCGATCTAGCTCAGCGACCCTCGTATAAGAGATGGAACTGCTCCTCTTATATATAGGTATATACCTAGCTGCGATTCTTTGCCACAATGCGGCTCTATCCGGGGCCGTTTCTTTTTTTTTTCTTTTTTTTTCAAGCGAACTGCACAGCTCATGCAAAACCCAGCGCGGTTCGGCGCGCGAAAGCTCTTTAGACTGATTGGGGGTGCTTTCACGACGAGCGTCCGATGAATGGACGCCGATTCCACTACACGACCTACTGGTCCGCTAGCGCCAGATTCGAACGCGGCCATTTCTCCGTATCCGCGTGCGCGAGCATTAGCTGGCAGGAAAAAATATCGAGCGTTTCCGCGACTTCGCAGCGAAATGACCGCTGGCTCTCTCTCGAAAATACCGGAGGTGTTTATCGAAATTCGATAATCTTCGACGACAGAGAGGATTCTTTGTCTTTTCTTTTGTCGAACGCGGCGATTAGACTTAAGTGACTACTGCAGCTCGACGTTGGGAAATGGATTTTTCCGAGGATTATACGCTCGATCGATTGCAGTGATTTGCGCGGTTCCATTTTTCTGTCAGGTACAGAGTCGCTAACGATATATATATTATACGCTAGTTTTGTATGCTAAAAAAGAATATATAATACACACTCGTCTCGCATATAATACGACCAAAGCCTGATTGTCGTCGTGCAGTAAGTTCCTTTGAGAAATCTCCGCGCCGACGCAAGCTCTCCTGCTCGGCAGTGTGTATATAGAAAAAAGCTCGCGAGAAATTTCTCTCCTGCGCGCGGGAAAAAGCGATACCTCTTGCTACGATGGGCGGAAAATATTTCTCGTTGAAATTTTCCACTCTTTTGTGCACCAGTCAACGACGACGACGACGACGACGACGATATTGGCGTCGTACGAGAAGAGAGGATCGCGAATCCTATATATGCACGCGGCAGTTGTGTAAGTGACGCGGCAACGCGCGAATGCGAAATGACGCTTCTCTCGCATTCATCATTCCGCCTAGCTGATGCTCGCTAATACTACGCAAGCTCTCGCAAGCATAGGTAATATATATATAGATACGCGTGTGCACGTATAAATACGTTCTGCTTCTTGCGCAGCGAGAGCAAATGCTTATATAGGTATATATATTGCTTAGTGGCTCTGAAAAATGATCGATCGATATAGATACGGGCTGCTGCAAGCTAGAGAGGCGCGTATATTCTTTTTTTTTCTTTTGCCCATAAGGACGAAGCGCGTGTTATATATATTATATACTCGGTGTATTATTGCTCAAAGACGATTTCCTCGATGGAAGTGCGCGCGCGCGATTTTTCATAGACGTCGTGAAGATGAATCCCGATGTTGTGCGACGATGGCAAGTAGATTCTTGGTACAGCATCAGAGAGCTGGTGTATAGTCGTTTTTTTGCGAGAAGGGCAAAGTTATAATGTTCCGTATGTACAAAAGCATGTGATGCTTGAATATTATTCGCTGATTCTCGAACGAATATTTCTCTTCTTTCGAAGTAAAAAGATAATTCTTGGATGGAATCCATCGTCAGTCAGGCACAAACTATCACATCACGACAGAGAGTATATCACTTCCGCGGCGACTCAGATCAGGGTGGTCGGCGATAAATTTTCAAAATACTTACAGCAAACCGCGGAGAGTCTCTCAAGGATGAAATGCTTTCAATCCACATAAAAGCAGCGCAGGCGTAAAAAGCAGACTACCACTGGCAGCAGTAAAAAAAATCCTCCCTCGCGCGCAACATTTGGACGGCAAGTATATAGCGTAGCCAGCCAGCCTCTCAGCTCTCTCTCTCTCTTTCTCTCTCGCAATCGCGGTTGTAATTCTCAAGAGCCGCTCGCGCACTGCGGAGCATCAGCAGCCAAAATCTATTGTCCTCCTTCGCTGCAAGCTCGTCCTCTCTCGGTAATACTTCCTCGTCTGCTCTTTAATACCAGTTTTTCCGATAACGCCGCGTCGATCCTTTCTCTCGACAGTAGCACGTCCCCTCGAGAGTGAGAGAGAACCAAGAGTTCTTCTTCTCTCTTTCTCTTCTCTCGGCTGGTTGGCCTCATAAGCGGCACCGCGCGCGTGCACGCTTGGCTCCAAAATAGCCGGCGCTCTCTCGCGCCTATATCCTCTACTCTACTCCTATATAATACCGGCGAGTTTTTATACGTCGCAGTAAAGCGTTAACGTCCTCTACGTACGCCGGGGCTGACGCAACCATTAAAAACCGGATGATCTCCTGAACGTCTTCTTACGACGCTTTTATAGATATCTTTGTGGCCGCTAAGTTTCTACCCCCGCGCGCGAGGGTATATATATATAGAATACGCGTCGCTTTATATAACACCGTCGACGCCTGTATGCGCTCAAGTTCGCTCTTGAGTGCGGCCGGGCTGTGTATTTATTTAATCGTTTGAACAATGTGAAAGCACTGCCTATACTCTGTGTACGACGTGCGCTTGGTCGAGGGGAAAGCGATACTATATTATACATATATACTGCGCAGATGCTTTATTCTGGCGATTGTATATTTTTCGGAGAATTTTGTGTATGGTTTTGTATTACTGTTGCTGCGAGCAAGCGTAAAAGTATACTGATTTACAGTCGGATTTATGCAAAATTTGACGGCAACAACTGTGCGTTGTGTGTTTTCCTCGCTGAAGACCGCAATTATTGGATCAAAATCGGAAAATAAAGCGAGACGCTCGCGCGATTATTCCGCAAATTCGTGCAGCCGTTATTTTCAATCGGATAAGCCCGCGTGTCTGTATTTATGATTTTATACGTTTGCGAAATTACATCGCTTTTTGTAATGCGATTCGCCGGCTTTCCATTCGCGAACGAAGAATTTTTTTTATATGTACGTATGCAAAAATTTCGTACGAAATACTCAATAAAAAAATTTCTCGATAAAGAGTTGAGCTCGACTGCATTTTTATGCAGAATTTGCTCGCTTGCCGCCTGGAATTTCGTACAAGCATAACGACGGTAATAATTTTTTTTACAACGATTATGTCATGATGGCCCCATTGGAAGCCAGCGTGGTAAAACGAAACGTTTGCATTACGACTCGGTGCTTGAATTTTCGATCGTTTCGTTGAATTGATTATTTTTTCCCTACATTATATATCTCGAAAAATGAATTTCCAGTCGCGCGCACCTATTATACAATATTATAGTCCCAAAATACGACGACTGCAGCCCTTTTTCCCCTCCTCGACATTAACATAAATAACCGTAATTGTTCGAGGCAGCAGCATCAGTAGCACGAGAAGAAACATAATACTGGTAAGTGAATTAAAAAGCCTTTCGGAATAATTGCCGTGAAAGAAAAGTCGGTGGTAACGAGCTGCGGGGAGAAATACGCGAGCGCGCCGCGTAAAATGCAAATTTCATCAAGAGCTAATTTTTTTCAGACCTCCTCCCCCCCCCTTACCTCCTACTCGCTGTGCGCCGAGCCAGTAAGACGTCAAAAGCAGCGTAAAACCTCTTCCTCGGGTTGCGATGTTTAGGTAAGCTTGTAAACCACACCGAATCACCGGTGGATCGAGGAATGCATTCCTTATATACACACGTATATTTAAGCTTGAACGCGATCTTTTGTGTCGTGAAAACAATTTTGAACGCCAAAAGTCACAGATTGGCTGGTAACATTAATTTAGAAAATATACTGCTGAAAATTATAACAAGGCAGTCGTAAAAACTTGGCATGCTAATATTCGGAATAACTTTCCGTCGTATAATCAAGCTAGAATTTTCTCTTGACAGATAAACCCAAATGTTGCAAGAAATATACGATGGAGGCAAGAATTTAATGGTCGTCGGGAAAGAGCAATTCAAAAGCGTCGCTTTTACTGTACAGGGTAACTGATGGCTTGGCAGTAACTGTTGCGGGACAAGAAAGGAATAATACTAATTGCAGCTATAATATAAATTAAATAAATTTTGAGACTGTCTGAGGGAACGAAACCATCAATAGTCATAAGTATACCTGTTGCACGTAGCGAGAAATTGTTGCTTACAAAAAAATCGAAGTCGACTCGAAATAGGCGATGCAAACTAGACAGGAGATTCGCATTAGCAAAATCAGTTCCGACATCTACAGAGACCTCCAGATGCTGAGATTTAAAGCAGGTCGTCTCACCAGCTCGGTTTGCAAAACCGCCTCGGCACGACAGTATTAGCGAAAGAGACGGCGTTCGACGAAAGAACAAGTTGGCTGGGATTTTCTTTCATCCGAAATCGAGAAAGCCAGCATGGAAAAGAGAGGTAAAAACAAAGAGGTTACAAGAATTAAGCATGACATGGCTCTATAGGAATTATTTAAAATTAATTTCTCAATTTATCCATAATGAGCGATTTATCGAGAGAAGAGCCGTCGACCTCCCAGTATATTATATTCTCTCACAGAGCTGCAGCATCGGCAGCATTCGAGTAATGCAATTTTAACGGCTCATGCGCGCGTATAAGGATTCTTATAAACGTATCGATAACTGGCATCAACAACTTTTCTCTCTCGTGAGGCTATAGCGTCTGGAAACACGCTCAGCGGAGGCTTCTGCTGTATACAAGCGATCTTAAAAGACTTCCGCCGGGGCAGCAAGTGCCGTAAAGTGAGCAGTGAAAAAGAAAACAAAAGAGCTATAGGAGGAGAGAGAGAGAGCCAGCGAGAGAAGAACAACGACCTCTGAGCTTCGCTCGTTTGTTCCTGATGTCCTTTCTTTCCCGTCTCTTTCGGCTGTTTGATTTTTGAAGCTCTATATAGCTCTCTCTCTCTCTCTCTCTCTCTCTTTCTCCGTCGTCCAAAGGAGCATCGCAACGGAATTATCGATGGCCAAACTATTTGCATTTGAAAAATATCGCTCGTTGTATACTAATGAAAAAGTAGTGCTGACAGCGAGTCGCGTAAGCTGCGAGAAAAAATTCGTCTGTAAAGATCCTTATGCAGATGGCTCTCCTCTCTTCCAATGCTGAATTTGCATCGTATAATCTTTGAGAATTAAGAAAGCCCTCAAAGCGCGGATGCGAGCGCGAGGCAAATTCTTGAATTACAGATGAGTTCGATAAATAAATCGCCTCGCCGAGATCACATTTTAGCTGGCATGTGTGTATATGTACATGTAAAATAAAAGGTTGCACATATATATGGTACACCTTGTATATAAAGCCGATATTTGAGCTTCGGAGTTTGCAAATACACGCTGCAAGCAAAGAAAAATATATGAATAAAGAAGATCGATTTTGAAAACGCCGATATTTGGAGTTTCAAAGGATGCAGCAGCAGCAGCTCGGCCTGCGTCCGTTGAAATAAAAAAAAAAAAACGCACGCGGATCTCATTCAGTTGGATAGGTTTAATCCCGAGGCGTGCACTTCTTCCTGATGCAGTAGGTATATAGTCTCGGCAGCTCTCTCGGCATAGTAGCATCAGGATTGAATTGGATTCGACACGATTTTACTCTCATTGACAATCGCGTCGGCAAATAGAGGCGTCTTCTATCCCTCTCTATCTTCTCTCCTCAGCTTCTCTCCGGAGAGATAAGACGACGAGCTGCAGCAGAGAGGCCCTGCTTAGCGTATACATACATATAGATAAGGCGCGTGCGAGTTTGCGGGCTGTATATTAAATTTACATGTAGATGGGCCTCAAATAGACTACGGGCCGAGTGCCAGCCGCGTATATGTATACGTATACCATATATCTATATTATATACGCGCACAGAGGCACGGTTTGAGAAGGAGAATCGACGTTAGTCGCGTTCTCTAAGATGGAATAAATTAGGTGCGGGCGACGACTATAGGTATATAGCAGCATACTCGATCCCCATACTTCTTTTGCTCTCTCTTCTTTCTCTCTTTCTCTCTATCGGCGCAGTTATTTCTTCGCGTGAGCTTTTCCCCGAGCTTTTCCGCACCGACGAGAGTAAAGAGGGTATGTAAGTGGCTCCAATTGAATGTTAAGATTCCGAGGTCGTATTCCCTCTCTCGTCCTTCTATCCCGATTATTCGCCTGCCTTTTTTACGCTTCCGCAATCGCTTCTTTCCCGCACCAACGCCGTGGCTCTCGTATATACATGCCTGTATACGAGAGGGGAAGGAGGATGGAGTCATCGAGAAACCCGAGCGAATATTTCCCCCTCGATTACGGCCGCCGCCGTGTTGAAGGCTTCTATCTATGCAAATGCTGCTATGCTACGTGTATGTACGTATGTGCGTCGACTATCTATGTATGTACAACGTTTATGATTCCATTATTTAGAGCAAGCACGACATTCTTTACATTACACGAATAAAACATGCGCAGTTGTAGGACGTATCTCGCGATTGTGTATAAAAAGATCGATCGTCGCGGTATATATTCTCATAACTGAGATACGACGATTTTGCTCCAATAGTCGACTGATGCATTAATAACGCATTCGACAATAACGCGGAAAAATCCCTCCGCATATCACGCGCGTAATCGTTCGAAACGTGTAGTTCTCATCTTCGTCCGCCAACTGCCGCGCGATCATCAACTCCGCGAAATTAAATCGCGTGCGTTCAATTGCGGACGCATCACTTTACGATTGCAGCTCTGGCTCTTGAATCCTCTCTAGCCGAGAAAAATCCCGTTGCCGCCGTATTCATTCGCCGAGTTTCGCTATTAACGGCTAAAATCGTCGCGCGGGATAAAAACGCTCTCGCCAGAGCGTATACGCGGTTATTACCGCAGCAATCGCTTTATACACTACTCTCGACGCTAAGTGTGCGCGCGGCGCCATTATACACTCGAAATTGCGCTCGGGAAAATTTTCGCTCGCGATATATATTTTCCCTGCAAGATTCATCGCGACGAAAACGTCCGAGCAGGCAGGGACCGATATGTGTATGTGTGTAATAATTTTGCGCGCACAAATAAAAGTCTCGGGAAAAAGGTATATAGTGGTAGGTATATATAGAAGCGGCCGAAAACGCGCGTCGGGTCTGTTTTACGCGAGCAATAATATCTAAAAGTCCCGGGGAAGAATATGCTGTAATATTTACGACGAGCGGGAGTTTAAGCGCCGCCGCAGGATCGTTCTCGTGCGCGCGCGCGCGCGCGCGAGCGACTTCTTTCCTATATACATATAGTCGGCCGCGTTTTGTTCCCCTTTTTATTATACGAGTGAAAAGTATAGAGCGAATGTTGCGCGCAATTCGTACATATACGAGCGATACGTGAGCTCGATTGTGTGAATGATGGATAGCGCGGTCGTTTCGCGGGAGATGCGATTAAATTTCTTCTCTTTTTTCATACTCGTTGGAGTATTATCGTTTAAAGCTTTCGTATAATACGGCGATTATCAGAAAGAGTGTAGCTCGTGCGAGAGGAGAATGACGGATTTTTTTCATGCTGTATATACTTTCCGCCGGGTATCACTGGCGTGCGGTGAGTGCAATCCAATATTCGTATTCGGAGTAATTAAATGTTTTCGATACTTTACGTATATTGTCGACACACGTGCTGGGCGTTGGTTAACCGCCTGATCGATTTACAATATACACACTGCAGTCGGCGGATATAACGAAGCCCGACGATATCAAATTTGCATGTCGTTAGCTTGTTCGCGGTGTGTCTAGGAGCTACAACTTTGTTACACCACCAATCGGACATCGGAAATCCCTCGTTGTTGGAGAGACGGAACGTGTACGATATATACCAGTTTATATATATATACGACTTATCTGCAGTTATATACACACACACTGCGGATAATGAAAAAGTCTCTCTGCGACAACTACAGCGTATCGTGCGCGCTATACTGGATGAGAAAATTCAGCTCTCTCGGTCTCTCGAGGAATAGAGTATGTATAGAGTAGTTTGAGAGCGCAGCTTTTGGCCTAGAGAAAGTGAGAGAGAGAGAGAGAAAAAAAGTACTTAGACGAGGGCGGAGGTCAAAGCGTCGCGCGAGTAGATAAGGGACAGATACGATCTAGCAGCCATAGTGCCGGTTAATAACCTGCTGTTTATGCAGGAAAAAAAGAGTAGGCCGGCCTGCGGGGGAGGCCGGCCGGGGTGTGGCGAGAGTCGACGCTGCATCGAGGCGAATAGAAAAGCTCGGACCTCGTTTCGGACTACTGCTGCTGCTGCTGCAAGCTCTTTCAGGTCGCCCGTGAGAAACACCTTCTCATCGAGTCGCTCTCGCTCTATTAAAAAGTTGAAGATAGCCCCGACGGAAGGGGGCGGGCGTTTTGTCTGTGGCCCGACATGACGCGCTGCTTATAAGCACGAAAGACTCGAGCTCTATATTTACTGCTTTATAAAATCTTTAAAAACTCACTGTTAGCTGAAGACATGGAGAGGGACGACGCGAAACTTTTGCCTGGTGTTTTTGTTTTCTTTGAATTTGATAAAAGAATTCATTTAGATCCAATTCACACGAGCTCATGAATGTGCAGTGTATGCATTAATTATGAGTGCTTGTGGATAAAATCAATTTTAGTAGAATAGTCTAGAGTGTTGGAAAATTGATTCGGCATACCTCGCAGTGACGAATACGTGTAAGAGTGCAATCATGAGCTATAAGTTAAATGGTACGTCTATTAGATTTTCTAGGGTCGGAGTTTATTCTGCAAATAACCGGCATTTATGGAATGTTAAGTCTATTTCGCTCACTCCACATTCCGTGCATAGCTTACCACAGCACTCGTTTATTTTGTATAGTCGATGGTTATTTCGGTTTTAATCGATAGAGAAAAAAAAAGAAATTATTGCACGATATTACACTTGACTCTCGTGTAACGTATATTCATAGTATGCAATTATAATTATTATTTTTAAATGCGCAAACTGTAATTGTGCCACTTCGTGTTGTAGGTGTGTGAGTTCCTTATACCCCGATAACAACGACAAAAAATATCGATGAAATACGTAGTCCAGGAACTAGGTGATTTTTCACTTTAAAATCCCATATATTAAAAACAATATAACAAACTTTCTCGCGTAAGTTTCCCTCGGAAAAAGACGGAAGGGCCCCTCGGCGTAATAAATGAGAAGGCAATGGCCGGGCTGTAACGTATATCGGCGATAAGTCGGCGGAGCTACTGCGGGCTGCACCACGAAGTAAATCGTTTCCTCGAACAGTGGACCGGCGCGGATAACGGCTCGACTTACCGAATATGATTTACGCCCCAATATAACTGGGCAGCAATAAAATAAGGAGCCATCTCTCCGGCGCCATTAAATATATATATATAATACACATTCCCTTCTCGACTTCCACCACCACTCTTTTTTCTCCCTGTTCGCGACACGCTTTTGTTGGCTGAATGGCTTCGTTTAATTTTTAAATTCGATCAATACATATATAGTATATAACGCAGACGATTTTCCAAGCACGAATATAATGCTACGGCAATAAAAATAAGCATATGATTCTGACAAGTAAAATCATCGATAAATCAAGACCAAGGCAAAAAGTTTGCTCATCCATTGAGTATACGTATACATATATTTCGACAAAAGTTCAGCGACAAAATTTTCCAAACTCACTTTGAAAGGGCTCTCCGCTGCTAAAACGGTTTGCAGTAGCAGAGCAGTGCGCGGTGGCGGATTTCCTTCTCTCTCTCTCTCTTTCCACGCTCACCTGACCGCTCAAGGGGCTGAAAATTAATATCCTCGAAGCTCTCTCTCGCCGTGCCAAACGAAAAGTAAGAGCCGAGTCGTGCGCGCAGCGTCAAAGAGAAATAGACAGAGCGAGTTAGAGAGAGGGAGGTGCTGGTGGGGAGGCGGAAGAACTGAGAAGCTGTAGAAAGAGACAGAAAGAGCAGAAGTCTCTACAAGTATGATAAAGAAGGAGTACTCTGCTGGTGCAGCTGGACCAGCAAAAAGAGAGCGAGTGAGAGAGAAGACCGGAGAGCCATGGGGCAGGAGGTAAGCTGGGTAGAGCTGGAGGTAATCCGTCGCGTCTGTCCTCGACAAGACTTTCCCCGAAGTTTGTCTTCTTTTCTGCGATCTTTCTCTTTAATACTGCAGCCTCTCGTATACCTGCACAACCATCTCCGTCGACGGACGAATTCATCTGCACCGGCGATGTATGTATGCCGCCGAATACTTGGGCAAGAGCTGCCCTTCCGTTTTCTCAGCGCACCGATACTATATATTATACGTCGCAGAGAAAGTCGAGCTAATCGACCGGATGATTTTTAAAGGCGATTGTCCTGAAACTTTCCGACTCTCCCGATAGTTTTCCTCCATGCCGCGCCGCAAAGAGATTTCACGAAAGAAGAGAAGATAAGGGGGATAGATAAGAGGAAAGACTTGATCGGAGCCCGACTGATTGGTCGATTCGTCAGTCTTATATCATGTATATACAGACTTCGTTTTATCCTATGCTCAATATACGTTTACATTTAAATGTCCATTATAGAGAGAGCCTCATTTGTCTGTGAGCAAATCGACGAATGAAAGTTCGGGAAAGGGATCGGCCGTGAATGTCGGCATGAGGAAAACAAAGTACTTATAATTAAATTAATTATCGATTAAGACAGCGCGGCGTTTCTCTCAGTCTACTATGCGCAGCTCGGAATTTAATCCAATAAGAGAGACTATAGCCTCAGCAGTGTTCACGGAATAACGGAAGAGTATAGAGAAGAACGGCTTAAGCAAGACGCATTGTCGGAAGCTGCCTAATGAATAATAATGGGCGGGACGTTTTGCCAACCTCGTGCGCCCCCCTCCCTATCTCTTTGTATACATATATAGTCAGGTGAGCGGTAGAAGAGAGGAAGCAAGAGGTAAAAAACGTATAGTGGAAGAAGCAGTAGCAGAGAGAAAAAGGAAAAGATAGGCCGGGGCGACGAGTCGCGATGGAAAAATCCCAACTATTTGACTGAGTTTACGTGTCCCACATTGAAAAATTCAGGCACGACCGCGCACAAGAGAGAGGAGAAACAAAGAGGGAGCGCGCGAAAAGAAATAGCTGGTATACCGAGAATTAAATAGAGAAAAAAGCGACGACGATCGTAGGGGGGGGGGGGGAATATGGGCTGTATGGAACTGCAGCCCGCGGAGAGCGAAAGAGAAGAGGCGGCAAAACGAAATAGAGCAATGACTGTCGAATGCCACGTAATCTTTTTCGCGGATATCCCGTGGGTCTCACAGATGCTTGTGCGCGATGTGCAGATTTTCCTGCACACATTCAAAAAACTCCCGGTCCGGGAGATTCGATGTAAAAGACTTTTCTCGGGCCCCGCAGCCACCGCGATACAGAAGGGAAATGCTGGAAAAGCCCGCGGAATCGCGATGAATAAATAATGCATGAGCCCGCCGCGCCAGTATATTTCTCTCTCTTTCTCTCTCTCTCTCATTGTGCATGAAACTTGTTTTATACGATATGATTACATTTTAAACAGCTTCCGATGCAACAGCAAAAGCTACGCGTAATGTCGTTGTGTGGGACTAGATCGTTTTTGGTTGAGAATAAAGGCGCTGATTCTTCGCGTATCAGCAATGAGTACGTTGCGCTTAGCTTTGTGTTCAACTGAGGTAAATCGATTGATCAACAACATAAATTATAATTTAAATATCGCAAACTATAAAATTTACCGTGACACATGCATGATTTCAGCGTTTTTTAAACCTATTATTAAGCAGCTCTTATGACTTCACACTCGGTCTAAAGAAAGTCTACCTTATGCCCTTATTACACACACACAATATAATTATGTACTATTAAATGATCGTTTAAAAATACAGTACGCAAGCATATTAATAACGAGCAATCTTGGAGTGGCAAGGAAAATTGCAAATCTCACAAATATCTCTTAATAATTCAAAAGGAGCAAAATAATTACTTCCTTCAGTTAGCATTATAAATAATATTTCCCCTCCTCGCTGCGGCCTCCTTCAAAACGGGACAAGTGGGTGATGCACATACACACACACGCACACATACAGCTGAGTGTTACGTACGTATAATACACACCACAGCGGAGAGTCACTAAAATTGATAATTAAGGCCAATATAGTTGGGAAATAGTGCGCAATAACGCTGATTAATCTGGTAATAATGCGAAAGATCATGTAAATCCTAAACCCGTATACTCTCTCCGCAGTCGCTTGTTCGCAGAGCCGCCGCAGGCGCACCATTTCGCGGCTTAAGACAAAGACGAGTGCCGCTTTATACACGGCAAGGGAGGGGGGGGGGTTAATATTTGCTTTACTGCCTAATAAGGCGAAAGCTTTATCGCGGTAACACACGCGCGGGTATTTTATGAAGGTAGGTGTGTGTGTATGTGGAGAGAGGGGGTGCTATACGTACGGGTACGTTTGGTAGCGCGATGATCAACCCTGGGAATAGAGTCCTCTTACAGGGTGGGTATACAGCATCAAGGCTTACGCAACGTCATATTTCAGTCTCGTAATAATGAGCCCGGTGTATAGCAGCTTCTCGTGTTACGATTCGTACTGGGAGGGAAGGTCATTGCCGTCGCCGACGCCTCTGTCGATGGGATTTCGAGGGCGGTAGCGTCAGCCAGACAGGCTTTTATTACTTTGAAAGCGCCGTTAACTTCTTCACCGACAAATTAAGTTACGATGTTGCTACTGCTGCTGGTGCACCTGCAGAGCGGAAAGCTTGCACTCGCTCATCTTGCCGGATCTAAGGATGTGGTGTTAAGCTCGAAAGCCTTATCCTGATTGATCCTCAGAATTAATTGCGAATAAAGTCTTTTTTGGCTTCTTTAGCGAGAGGTATGGATATATTTTGGTTATGCGAACTATTTTAATGTTTTTTTTTTTAATTGCAACATTTGAAAAGCATTTAATAGCAGTAATTTAATGCAGCTTTAATTGCAGTATGCAAAATAAAACTATTTTGCTATTATTATATTAAAGTTTTCATATAATCAATCTTGATACAATACGCAAATTGCAAGATTTTTAAATTCTTCTACTTTTTCTATATTATATATTCAGCAGAGTATAAATCTAGCAGAATCCCATTCTCCAGCCGTAACCCGTCATCGTAGAGCCAGCAAACTCGCAGATAAATAATAGCAAGCGAGCGATGAATATTAGTGGTTACCTAATACACTACATGCACATCTCTCGAGCGACTGAAACACACAAGTGGTGCGGGCAAAGAGACGTAGGAGCAAAGATCGATCGGTCGATCCCATAACAACACTTTCCCGCAAGCCAAGTGTGCATCCCGCCTGCAGTAAACACAGCCAAGTCCACACATTGTCATAGCACATATAAGCGCGTCGACGATGAAACTCGATTTTGCGCCAGTCCCGGGAGCAAACATACACATTGTCACTCTTGAATGCAACGTGTATGCCGGCCCTTTTGTTTGTCCATTAGGTCTAGCGACGACGGCATGCGCGCGAGAGCATTAGGCGCTGGAAATTTCGCCCGACCCAACGAATTATGCTTCACTCGCTCTCATCTCTCTGAATTTCACACCGCGTTTTGAATTTTACATCAGTACTGTCGCTCTGTGTGTTTCTTATATGTTTCTCGCGGACGGAGGAATACAGTGTCGCGCGAAAAGCGTTTTGCGCCGACTTGAATCGTAAGTGTATATATAACTAATACATCCGAAGCTTGTATTTCGCGTTGTATTTACTGCTCGCTCAACCTATAGGATTGTGGCTACACTACAGAGGGATAAATTCGAAACGCTGCTTAATAATTCCCCGAGAGCTTAATTCCGCGCATCCCGGCGCAGCGTAGAATTAACGTCTATACATCTCAAAAGCCCTCTTCTCGGTGTAAACACGAGCGCGTGTATAGCGGCTGTATAGATATAGGTATAGCTTGCTGACGAAAGGCTTAATTCGCTTCTCACGTAACGAAGGAATAAACTTAAATATAGCGACGACGTCGGGCAGCCGCTGCAGCAGCAGCGAGTCGGTTAACGGGAGGAGGCGGACAAAGATAGAGAGCCCCCGAGCAAGATTGGAGAGTAGTATCTCGGTCACGTAATACGGGATTTCGGGGACCACGTAGTTCGAAAATGAGCTGCGAACTTTGCCTGGGTCAAAGTGGCCCCGATTCTCAGCTTCGAAATGAACTGCCCCCGTCCACATGCACCACGTACGGAGAAAGAAAGATGTATAGAGAGATTCGAACGAGAGCCGATGAGAATTGTTCGATTGGGCCAGTTCCTCGTTAGCAAACATGTAAAGGTGTATACATTCCTATATATGCAAATATGCATGGTAAAACGTCAACTCTCGACTCGGCAAAAGGGGCGAGGTTTCACTTATAGTATACTTTCGAAAATCGACGAGAGCAGGAGAAAAATCGAAAGAGAAGCCTGACACGTCTCTTTATGCGAGATTACATCAGAGCAAAGTTTCCCATTCACTTGAGTGCAGCCGCTTTTCCCTCAGCCGGCGCGCGCGCGCGCCGGAAACTTCGACTGTCTCTCGCTCTCGTGCGGCGGTGTCAAATAAGCTACAGCATGTTAAACATCGTAACTTTGTTCGCCAACTTATACACGACTGTTTCGCCGCTTTATCGCGGACCTTTTAAGTATAATAATACTTACCTTAGAGACTCTCGAGATTCGTCAAGTTTTCACACGTATATATAACACGCGACTCGCTTTTAATCCGATTCGAAGTCTTATGTTATACAATATACATCGCCCAAGCAATTTTCCACTTGCCGATTCTTTCCATAATTTATAGCTATATGTATATATAATACGCAAGAGGAAATCCGAAGCGACGAGATTAGAGAGAGTTTCACACTCGCGCTTCTCTGCCAAAACGAATAAATCCCCCCTGTGCGCGCATATAGCCGTTATACAGATGCTGAATAGCACAGAGAGTAGAGTCGTGGCAGCGAATAGTTTACGGGTTTGCAGAGTGCAGGAAAAGCTTGAAAATCCAGTGGGCTAGCCACGCGCTTTTCGTGAAAGAGAGAGCCTTGGGGATAAGAGAGAAAGAGCCGATGACTCGGCACTATACTCTGCCCCCGTACGTGTCGTGGAAAATTGAAAAGACCTCTCTCTCTCTCTCTTTCTCTCTCGCGCGCTAGGCCGTGAAGAGCACTCGGTGCTCTGCAGTCGAGCGCTTTTTTATTTCGTCTCATATGTGCTTAGCACGCCAGGGTATATTCGAAAAAAAACGCGAACTTGGATAATACTGGCTCGGTCGCCGCGAGCCAAGACTGTCCGCAGTGTCTCTGAGCTGAAGGGGTAGGGGTATAGCCTAATATGGCTCATACTTGCGCGCTACTCGAAGAATATACGCTACTTTTGTGTTATACTACTTATATTATATACCTATACTATCTCGCTTGGAACGCGTATGTGTGTGAAGGATGAGCGCGGGGGGGGGTGGGGGGGGGAGGGAGGAAAAAAAAGTGGACGGACAAGATAGAAGGGTCGCGCGCGGTGACTTGACGTTTCCAGGCTAGATAAGCAATTTGGACGATACAAAACATCGTCGCAAGCGAGAATTGCCTCGGGGGAGGACACGTCCATTGTGTGCCCCCCTCTTTTGCCTTCGTTATTTGATCGAGGATATATTTATATACAAGTGTCGTGCAAGCGCTGATGTTTAAGTTGAGTTTTTTTTTACTATCAATTATTAATACGAGTTAGCGCTGCTGTATAGTATATATGTATATATGACCGTCCGCAGCTATTTTCAGTCTGCGTTATTATTATCCCGCCGCGGGCGGTTATAGATTCAATCGGATCGTTTTTGTGTTCGCGCTGTTATATTTATGCTGGCGATTTCTGAGCTATATCATTTTCAGCGCGTCATCGAATTTATTTTCTGTTAATACGAAACACGCGGCTTTTGTGTCTGTCTTCATTCGGTATATAGCCGCAAATCAATGCCGATCGAACGATCTATTTTAGAGCTCTTCAAGTTGAAAGGATTGTCAAAACTCGGACAGTTGTCGTTTTAATGAAAACCGCACACAATGACGCACGAGAAAGTTTATTATAGCAACGAATATAACAATGTCAATGCAATCCGAACCTTTGGCTATATAATGCTAAAAACAACGATTGCGACGAAAATCCTGTACACTCGCGCTTTTAAAATGCGCCTGCACGCGCGAGTATGCAAAAATGCCTCTCTCGCTCTCCGTACGTCTATAATATATACACGAAAGCTTCAGTATAGCGCGCACAATGGTAAATTAAGAGCTCGACTATCGTGGAAAAGAAGGCGCAGACAAAAGCTACGCTACTGCACAGTGCCTTTGGATGCGAGAGAGGGAGCATCGACAGTCAAGCCACGGAGCAGCCGTAATCGTCGAGCATAAACACAACGGCTGCCGCGCCGACGACGTTTAGGACCAAGTGCCGAAGGCCGAAACGTGCGTGCACATATGTATACCTAGATACAGGTACGTATACACGTATGTGGAAAGCTCCTGCGGCCGTTTGGGCACGTAGAGCTAGGCAAATTCGTAGCAAACATCGCGAGACAACGCATCGCCGTGAGCGGAATTTCGCGGCTGCAGCCGTTGATTTTTCTCGGAAAAAGCTTGATTTTTATGCAATTTACTGATGTCGTCCCTGCCTTTTTATCGACGACGTCCGCTTACTTCTACGGTTATTGAGATGCCTGCAGACTGTGCGGCATGGGAGCTTTTTGAGAAGAATGCTACGAGATTTGGTCCAACGTGCTTCGTGGTATGTCGAATATGCCATCAACGTCGTATATGTGTACAGTCTTCATGACGTAAGCTAAGTTCGTAATAGGGTGGAAGGAGAAAATCCTGTACAGCACAGATAACTTCTTTCCGGAGATGCTGATGTTGTGCAGCGCAAGATCTTTAGGGGAGTTTGAATACAGAAGCTTACTTTTATGCGACAGCGCGCTGGAGAGAATCCCGATGCAAGAACGTGTGTGTAAACATATACCTATACACATGTGTTCTTGTAAGTGGCTTTTATATACCCATGACTTTTTGAAAAGCAAGTCAGTTGAATGAAGACAGTACATGTATTTATTTTAATCAGGTGCTGAATTAATGTTGAATGAAAATACACTATACACAATACTTTCTCTCTCTCTCCACAACATCAATAGTAATTGAAACATCTGCCAGACAGCGTCATTAATGGCAGCAGCCAGCACCGGCGGCGGAGACATTATAGAATATTAAGATAATAAACGTCGGGCGTGTGTTAATGAACGGCGTGCGGAGCATAAATAATTAGCATTCCACGGCTGCAGTAGTAGTGCGGGTAATCCCTTCGCTTCGCTTCGCGCGCAGCGAGAAGCTGTAGGCGTCGTCGCGCTCGCCGAGCAGGAGTAGACCCCGAGAGCTATATACACCCTATTCGTCGTACTTAGCAGGTCCGTATGCTATACCTACTACTGGAGACCGGCTGAGAGAGAGAGAGAAAGCGCGTGACTTACGACTGCGTGCTTCTCATGAGAGTCCGCGTGAGTGCGATTACATCGGCTGCACACACACACATACACGCCCCGTATATATGCGCGCGCGAATCGAGCGAGTGAATTACGAGAACGAATTAGGCCGAGTAACGGTCCTGCGACACGTGATAGGGTTAAATCTCGAGCTGCAACGGTGACATGAAAAATGCATGAGCGAGGGTCGCGCGCCCTTAGCTTCGGCTGTATAATATATATGCTCTTTGTATACCCACTTGCAGGCTGAAAAGGCCCTGGAGAGGATTCTCCGGAGAGAGGCAAGCTTTTAATACTGCCTTATATGTAATGAGAAGCTTTATTTTTGTCTATACCGATGTCTATTGTGGGTTTGTGTGAACGTTATTTGGTTGATCTTGTCAAGAGGACGACTCTTTACACGTCATACTTGAACGAATCGCGCGATCAAGTCGGGGTCGGGTGGGTTCTTGTGCTCGATTATTGATTTATTGCTGTTATTAAATATCTGTGGCTATAAACATGTAGGTTATGCTTCTCACGTTGGAGGAGAAATTGATGAAACTGCGATATTTAAAATAGCCGCGGATTTGATGATATTACTTGCTGTACGTAATCAAAATTCGTCTTTATCGCTGCTCACAGGAATACTCATCAACTGAATAAATAACAGTACTCTCCGTTTGAGTTTCAATGAAATAGAGCGAACAAATCATTCCTGCAGTGCAGCAATAGCTTTTTTTTATCCATATATGCGCGTTCGAGCAAACGTATCGGATACCTTTTTCTCTCTTGATTACGGGAGAATTTCGATTTCATAGTTTGCATTGCAAATTCGTAACCGAGTTTTTCGGCTTTTCACGTCGACTTTCCACTTTCAACTTTCAGCCCGAATCGTACACTCTAGCGTCCGGCCTCTTTTTGACCGCTTCGCCCAGGTAGTCAGTTCTTTCTCTGCTTGTTTTTGTCGGCTACTCCCACTGCCTTTTCAGCTCGTTCGATTCTTCGATATGTAAATACGGTACAAGAGAGTTGGAACGGATTTGGACTAATATTAAAGCCACAGCGAAGGTGAAAACGGCACAATCGAGAAAAATAAACTTGACTAGATCTAGTCAGAGGCGAAATGTTTTCTATTGTTTTGCGCGAGTAAATCTTTTAAAAAAGAAAAAAGCTAGCTTCAAAAGTTCCCAGCTTTGCTTGATACTAAAGCTTAGAGGAAGCTTATAGAGGGCTTAAACAACTGACAAAAATATAATTTTAACTACAAGCTTTCGGATAAAGTAAAGAAAGCTTTTCCAAACTCATGTATTTATCTGTGTATCGCACATCAACGCATAACATACAGAAGAAATGCTAATATTGCACACGGTAACGTGCACAAACGAGGAAGCTTTACTCTTAATATCGTATAGTAGCAGTAAAGAAAAAAAAACTTGATGGCAATTTTCAAACGTATACGATGAGAAATGCTGAAAGCTAAAGGTGTACGAAATCAACGGGCAAGAGGAACAAAATAAAATTTCGCTAACAGGGGACCAGTAAAAAACAGATGCATAAAAAAATGAAATGGGATATCGCTAGCACACGCGCACAAAAAAGGGCTCAAAGGGGATGAAAGTGACAGGAAAGAGGAAAACTCCATCATAACAGTTAAAAAATACCATAGTTTCGAGGCCGGAATGTGCGCGACTGTGCGGCGGAACTGCATTATGCATTGCAGCAGTATAGCAGTACGTATAAGCTGTCACGAGCCGCGTACAGGCAAATTTTTTGGATAAAAAAAAATAAAGACTATTCCGAGGGCAGGCGGTAAAAGTTTGATATTTCTAAATAAGTGAAATACAGCTGACTCTTTGGTATACAGCGTTTTTTTCCTCAATTATATCGAAAAACTTTGAACTATTTTTTGTTTAAAATCGAATATAATTTTGTTTCCAAAGCGATTCGACATACGGATGAGAAATTTGAGCAGTTGTAAGAAATATACTTTTCGTAGAAAAAAAATCAAGGAGAGAAGGAAGCATTTAATTTCTTGGCTAGATTATAACTCGATGAGAGGCCTTTTCGAAATTCTCCTAATCATTTGCATACGCGCGACTCGTAGTGGAAGCGAAAACTTTGTTCCGCTCATTGATTCGAATCCCTCTAATCACGAATGCCTTTCTACCCATTCCTTTTGTTACTGGCTGCATTTCAATCGGAATTTCGTGGAGCTTGAAAATTCTCGAAAGCTTTGAACAATTTTAGACGCCGCCGCGCAACCAGACATTGTACCACACGAATAGCAGGCGGATTATTGAGTGTAGTTCAAAATTCGTTAAAATTCTTCTGATGATATGAAATGAAAACTACCAAAATTTTACATAAAGTAGGTAATACCTGACAAAAACAGGCTGATAAAAAGTTTTACTTCTTATAATATTCTACATAATAATGATGAACTTGCAATTACATAATTATATGAATAAAATCGAATATTCTAATGATATGGAGAGGGTGTATACAACGTCGTTTGATCATCATACCGATATTTCTTAAATCTTCTCCGATAGTTCTGTTATTCTACCTCCAGCTTCATTTCTTGGAAAGCTTTAGCAACACATTCATACCGAGTGTGTCAATCACTTGAAACTCCATTTCCATATTAAAAACCTAACATTTTCTTCTTTATTATTCACGCAAAGATCGTGAGTGAAAAACATTTGTGCAAAAACAATATTTGTAAAAATTAATAACGACACAACGTGCACATACATGCAGCCATATAAGAAAAAGTTGCAAAATTGCTTTATTTGGCCTGAGAGGAAAAGACAGTGCACTGTAATCGCACTGGCACTTTTCACATTCGGGGCGCGCATCATTCGACGACGACTCGACCCCTCTCTTCCCTTTAGTCTGGGAAGAAAGGCTGGGCACGTTTCCGCACTTATCAAGGAAATACTACGTGTCATGCATCGGGACGCAAGCCAAGAAAGCAGCCCGTAGATGCAAGGGTTGGTCGGTTCTGAGCAGCGCCTCTCTCTCTCTCTTCCTCCTGCCGTTTTCTCGCTTCATCTCGCCACACCATCTTACCGAAAATTCTTTATTTTTCACCCCGCGGCAGCAGCAGACTCTTGCTTTTTTATCGTCCGCGGCGCGAAAGAGAGAGAGAGAGATGCTTCTCGTATATGAGCCAAAGGAGATCGATTGAAATTTTATTTATCGTTTTAGTACTTTGATGTATTATAGGCATATATATTTTTTTATGAAACGATAAGCTGGTTCTAAAAGTCGAAATATTGCTGCTGAAAATTTTGAAAATCTTAATTATCCTTATAGGTACATTGAGATTGTTTTTTTTTTCAAAAGACGCAATCTCCTTCTTTCGTGCAAAAAACGCCGGAATGAAAATCAACGGAAAGAACGGTATGAATTCGGCTGTCTCTCCATTATTTATCGACGATTCAAAACTCGGGCATTGACGAATCGTCGCGTCGTCGCTGTCGTGGCCGTTGTTATAGGATCCGATGAAAAGACCGGTTGGGCTAGTCAGCCTATAAACGCGGGAGTCGACGGCGGCGTCACACACATAACACACACGGAGGTCGAACGCGGAAACGTCTACATCGCCGGATTCACCAGTGACGTTTGCGCTCCTTTTTTTTACGACGCGAGCTCGCCCCTCCTCCTTTCGACTGCGTTTCCCCCTCTGGCAGTAGAAAGAGAAAGAACCTCGGTGATAAATCGGATTTCAGGCCGCGGAGAGATATCGCAAGAGTCGCCGCTAGATTCAATCATAAAATTTATTGTGCTGAGCCCGTAACTTACTATATACCACCATCGTGGAACGCGAGCGCTCTTCAAGTTCAGAAATTTCACTCGGGGGGCAATTTTATATTCGTGCGGACGCTTCAAAGTATTTATGGGTATTTACTTTTTAACGTCTCGCGCGGGACAAGACTCTGAGGATTTGATTTCCCTTGTAATAACGGATATAATCCACGTATTTTTTCTCTTTCCGCGCGCGCGCGCGTGCGGAGATAAAAAATTTACGGAATGCTTCCGCGATGCGATATTGTCTTTAATAACAGCCGAGCAGCTCGAATTTAAAGTTACACCAAATATTTAACTCGAGAGAGTAGAAGAGCAGAGGAGAGATCGCGCGCGAGTATCTTCTAAGTAATTTCCAATATTGAGCCTGGAATAGAAAAAGAATCAAAAGTTTGGCTCAACTTGCGTAAGATGGGTGAACCAAATTGGAGTCTGTACTGTAATTGTAATTAAAACTTTAGCTCTCGAAAGTAGTTTGAAAGTACAAAAGCGAAACTTTCCAAGTGCGAGAAAATGAAGAAAACATATTAGGATAATCTAAAGTCCGAGCGTGAAACGGCAAACAACATTTTTTTTTCATGCGCGTCGCGAGATAAAAAATTTATCTATATTCACTGCTGTAGTAACAACGATAATAGTTTGCGTTGCTCCAACGAAGAAAATGAAGTTTTTTGAAAATTAAACGCATAATTACGACTAACGCAACAGTAGCCGTTATTATATAATATATATTATATATATTATAATCTACTTTAAATCAATTACAGTTTGAAACTTCAATGTCTTCAACAACAACAACAACTACACTCATTATTAATGCAGAGCACGCGCGCACGCAAGTATACATACACAAGCTTACAGCTTAAGCAATTGCTGATATGCGAAAGGTATATAATATGTATATAGGTATAGTCTCATAACATCGTAAACACGTACTTTTCACGATCGACCAAATAAAAATCGAAAAACACTCGCTAAGCTCGACTAATATCTCTAATCCACTGAGCAGAAGAAATCAGTTCACATATTAATCCAGCCGAGAATCCAGCAACTTTCGAGTACTTATAGAACTCTCCAAAGAAGCTCCAACAGCGGCGCAGCACTTCGGAGCAGTGTACACACATACACATGCATATAATACAGATACGCGCGGGTGGATGGAAGAATATCCGCGCAAAAGCGGGAGAGAGAGAGTAGAGTATAGCGGGGGGTATACGGGTGAGGCGTAGGCGGGCCGACGGTGCGCGGGAGGGTGGATCATCCATCATTCGGCGGAAGCCAGCCGGCACATTGCCGGAAGTGACGTCACGGCTGAAATATCGACTAATAATTTATCCGCAGACGTTAGCACTCGGCTGGCTGGCTGCGCCCGCGCGTTTTGCAGCGCAACAACGACGAGGCGGCTGCTGCAGCAGCATCAGTTGCTATACAGTCGATGGTATATAACTGTTGCCGCTACTACTTATGCTTCCGCGCGGTGCATCTTAAGATGTGCATTTGCGTGTGTGTGTATTATTAAGATGCGCGAGTGGTTTTAACGTTTATTTTTTTTTTTTGTGGTATGAATATATTCTGCGAGATATTTTTGGTATATATATATGCCTATATAACAATGTGCAGTTTTTGTTAATATACAGTACTGGACTTGCATGACATATTGAACATCAATCATTGAGAATGTATATAGTTGCGTTATGGCGAATGCAAGTGTAAATAAAAGCGAAAAAGTGCGACGAGTATTGAGAAACAAGGCAATATTTTTTCTCAAATAAAAAGTTTCTCATTTTCAAATCAATCAATGCCATGATATAAAAGGCGTATATATGTATATATACCACCAGACGCTCGCAGCCGCGTACATTTTATTTGAAATGTATACACGTGAAACTCGGGGGCAAACCTACATCTTATATATTACATCATAGCCCGGCATGAAATTTCTCTTTCCCGTGTAATATTACCGTAATGCATATTACCACTGACACAGAGAACTTTCGCGGCACTAGTGGCAACTTCGCAATGCTTGCTATACACTTCTTTGCCTCTTTTGCCTTCCTCTCCGCTTCTGCCGACTGCACCAAAGTATCCAAAGCGCGCGCGGCATTGCGCCGTCTTGAACTCAATATTCTACGGTTCTCTCTCTCTCTTTCTCTACTCTACTCTACTCTCTCTCTCTCTCGCACTCGTGACAGATTTTCTCGGAAAATTTATAGATTTCTTATTGGATTGAGAAAGAGGGCCAAGAGGATGCGCGGCTTCCTTTACGTTTGCTGGACCTATGGTTTCTTCTATATTTTTCTCCTCAAAGAAAAAACATCTCCGCTATTAGTAAATAGTTGGAAAATATTCTGATATGGGCAACGGGAGACGAGAAGCTTCATCTGAATTGGCAATTCATTAGATTGGATGAAAAATTATACCATGTCGTTCTGATTTTGTAGGAGCCTTTTTTGTTTCATTTCTTCTTAAATTTGACACCGAGAATATATAGGTAATTAATGTAGATGGTTTCGAAAGTTATGTAATATGCGGTTTATACAAATAAATCGCGCTGAAAAATCGAACGTATTTGTACTTTCAATTACGATTAAGTAAATAAATCGTGAAAACATATAGAGTCGATAGAGTCTGTATGACTGTATAATGGTACTAATGCAATCGAGAAAAGTATCGATCAACGTTAGGTCAAATGGTATTTTGTAATCGAGTAGACGGATAAAATTGTGTCAAAGTGCTTATCCAAAGTGGCATCATCACACTGTTTATACTCTTGTGACTTTTTTCAACGCACACATACCTATATGCGCTATAAGAGCGCGTCGTGACATCTGATACAAACAAAGTATTAACATACAGGAAAAAAAAACAAGCGAGAAAGACAGAATATTAAGGGGATAAGGCAAGCAAGCCGACTAACGCTTCGATTAATCATCGAGATCGCTCAGCTAACTCGGCGCAGGATCAAGAAGCGTTATTAAGATGTCTCTTTCGACCTTAATCGTCATTCGCTAAACGCCTTCGTGTCCATTCATAATTAAACACTAGGATTGAGTACCTTCAGCAGATTAATGGTCTTAACATGACTTTTTACCGAGCGGCTAAACGTGCAAAACGATCAAACTTTTTTATCATAATTTTCTAATTGCATACGTTAAATAATCTACGAAATTTATCAAATTTCGACTAATTTTACGTGTGGCGCTTGTAATAAACGGCATCATACACTCACTGCATTATGCAGCCGCCGCGTTTCATTATACTGTTTCATATGGCACGATATTGATTTCCATCTGACGGCTGTCCATTTACGTTCGCGTAACATTTTAACGTCTTCCTGCATTTATTCACGTTTGAATAATAATAATAATAATAATAACAATAATAATAATAATAATAATAATAATGCAATAATTTCAAGCGAAATATTAGCGATGACTTTTTTATGGTCGCTCGTTAAATTTTGAATAAATAAATAAATGAGCAACTTATTTGTCATTTAGCGCTGTATAGTCAGCAAAAAGTATATGACGTAGACGAGTTTTATTTCAATTTAATATAACAAATAAGCACGGAATATTACGAAATGTACATCAAAACCGTTGACACTGCGAAGTGATATTCCTTGAGATATCAACTTGTATGTTTCGCTGTCGCAACATGTGACAGCTCTATATGCGCAACAACTTTCGAGACACATTTAGGTAAAACATTCTAAATATTCGCGTAAAAAAGACAAAATAATACAGTATATCGTTCGGGAAGGAGTTGTATATATCATTAATCAACGGTAAATAACAAGCGCGCGCAAAAGCGATCCTAACGATCTCCAGCCTCGGCAATCAATGTCGCTCGTCTCTCTTCGGCCTCGCAATCTCGGCAACGCACACATATACGGAGACCGTTCAATACGCGCCATAATACTGGCGCACATTTCAGAAGTCAGCTCGGGGCAATTACGCGACGCAGAGCATAA
This sequence comes from Cecidostiba fungosa, assembly GCA_900474305.1. Taxonomy (NCBI): domain Eukaryota; kingdom Metazoa; phylum Arthropoda; class Insecta; order Hymenoptera; family Pteromalidae; genus Cecidostiba; species Cecidostiba fungosa. The sequence goes on along the minus strand of UCOJ01000293.1, from coordinate 14,144 downwards.
ATAAAGCCCTAAAATGAAATTTACGCTCGCGCGTCCAGTGGCGCTGGTCGATATAATAATACACAGAGCCCACAGAGGCACACGCGCGCGTGTGTGTATAGCCCACTTTGTTTTTTTTTCTCTCTCTCTCCTCCTCTGCTTGGCCACATCTCTGTCCTCAGCTCCCACGGACTCAATTCGACTGTTACGAGCGGTGTGCGTTTATCGACATTATTTACGGCGAGAGGAGGCACATCTCGCGCTCCTCGGCAGGACGAAAAGAAGGAATGCCGAGAACGCCAGGCATTGGCTGGTTCTCTCTCTCGAGTGTCCTCGGGCGTGCAAAATAAATCGTGGGATTACCTATGGGTCAGGCTTCCGCGGAGGACCGCGAAAGGAGTTGGAGAGAGAGAGAGAGAGGACGTACGGATGGACGGACAAACTCGGACGGAGTATACTATAGTCGTAGTGAAGATGTGTGTGTGTGTGTGTGAGAGAGAGAGAGAGAGAGAGAGAGAGTTCGTGCGATACGTATGGCTTCGGTAATGCGCGCGGCGCCAGTTGAGCCGTGTGATGCGGGATAAGTTTGGTAAGCCTTATGATTTAAGACTGGCTACGTAAGCTTTTGAAAAGCGGCGCTGGGCTTTTTTCTTCATAATTCTGTTCCGGATGTTGCGGTTCGTTGAGAATTGCTGGTATATTTCGATGGAATACTTGGCTGCTCTTGCTACTAGGATGAGATAGATGGATCCTTCGCGGCGAAATTATTTAATGGGAGTTACATCTGCGAGAAGGATTATTTTGTATCTGGTGATTATTTTGCTTTAAGTTTGTTAAGAAATATCGAAAAAGTACAATTAGTTTATTGATTTTAGAGGGAAAAATAACCTTACTGAACATTATTCATCGTGAGCATAACGAAGTTAATAGTTTTGTTGGAATTTCGATCTGCAACTATGTTATGATAACTTTCGTGTGTGATAACTTCAGTGTTCTCTCTCTCTCTCTCTCTCTCTCTCTCTCTCTCTCTCTCTCTTTCTCTACGAGATAAGCGTCGAGGACTTGATGACGCCAAGATGGAATACGAGTTCGATCTGTAAAAGTATACATGTAATAACGAATACTGGGTGTATAGAGACGGTTGATTGCATGGGTCCGTACTGGACCCGCACCGACCTAATTAGCCATTATGTACCAACTCGGTAATTACTTTCTAACGAGCGGTTCCCGCGCGGCGGCCTGAGAGAGAGAGAGAGAGAGAGAGAGAGAGAGAGAGAGAGAGAGAGAGAGTTCCGCGCGATTTCCTGTTCCCGCGTGGATAGCGTCACCCTACCGGAAAACTGACGTCCCTTCATTGAGTCTCGTCTTCCTACTGCTGCTGCAGCTGATTCTAACTACCCCTTTAACCGAGTTTTCCCTCTGTGTGAGCTAGTGATGAAATTCTGTCGAGATACCTGTAATTTTGTATACCGAATATATAATATACTCTGTAACGCTGGAAGAGATAGATAGCTGATGTTCTTTGATCATCGTTTAATTTAACACTGAAGGTTGATTCGTTAATTTAACCAGGGATTTAACAACGGGAATTGTAAATTACAACGGAGAACGCGAAGGTATAATCTTCAGTTTAATCATGCCGAAGGATAATAATAAACGAACACCGGAATTTGTTCGTATAGGAGGAAAAAAAGTACAAAAAAGCCGTCTTTCACACGCTCCAAGCGTCCCGCAAAAAAAAAGTATTCGAATAACAAACAGACTTCAAACGACGCGTGAAACGACTTTAGACGATATAACTCGAAAGGCCGAGTCTCAAAGCCGGCGATGCAGCCGCGCGTGTGAAGAGTCGCAGACTCCGCATCTGGATCTATACAACACATGAAGCGTATAAACAAGAGAAAGAAAGTACAAGTCGGCGGGGGCGTATAGTATATAGAGTTCGAACAGTTATATGTATACAAGCGCACACGAGGCGTAACGGAAGCGCGCAAACATAACTCACTACGACGACAATATTTAAACGAGACGGACGATCTTTTCCGGCGATGACTCGACGCGCTGTGTGATTTTCTGCTTTGCGCAGGACGACCCTCTACGCAAACACGCGCCGCCCCCCGCCGTGGTTCGCGTTTATACAAACCCGAGGGTCCGCACCCCGAGCTCTTTTCGGTGCGATAAAGTCGTTAATGCTTGAGAGTTGATGGGCTAAAGTACTCTATATATACTAATCGTATAAATACATGATTGAGAATTAAATTTTCATGCATAGCTGTAAAGACAGATTTTTCGCAGTGAAAAAGTATCTGAGAATGTGAACTGATGATGATTTTCGTGCTTTGGTTACAATAATTTGCGAAATTTTCGAAAGTTGGATAACTCTACTTGGAATAATGGTTTTCTTTCTATAAGAATTTTACTTGGAGAGATTTCAGATAATACTTCGGCTCAACTTTCTAGGCATATATTTCCTGCACCTGAATGTATTAAATACTGCGATCAATGATGTTTCCATCCTCATTTTCAAAATGTATATCCACCCACTGACGTTATATCACTCCTCTATCGAAGCATCCTATACATAGGATCGTCAATGCCTCTTCCTCGACAATATATACCCTCGCACGTGTACTCCCCATACCGATTCTCATCCCTTTGCTCCAACGTATAGCCGACCACTGCAGCAATAGCGTCCTGCGGTGCGACGTCTGCCTCCCTCTGTCTATCTGTCTGTCTCTCTCTCTCTCTCCCTCTCTTTTCCAAATTCAATGAGGCTGCGCGCGTTCACGTGCATCGCGCCGCGCATAATGACGATTTCGCATGAATGCGGCGTCCGACAAAGGCCGAAATTATATTGTCTGTGCAGCAGCGGCGACTTTTGCGTCCGTTATGCGTCCCGCTGCTCGAAGCGCGTCATCGTATTATCGGCTCGTCCGTGCGTGCGATTGTCTCCGCGTATATATAGCTACGTTCCGTATGTGAGTTCACGCTGTGCTCTCAACGTTGCACTGATTTTCGAAAGGGAGAGCAATATGTCGCGACGTTTATCGTGCGTGAACGACTATATATAGTCGGCTGATGTGCGCACGCGGGTAGACACGATGGCACTTGTGTTTATATAGACGTGGAGTGGCTGATGTTGAACATTTTTGAAGAACTCGACGTCGGGATATAATTCGAGGGTCAGAAAAGTGTGCCGGGAGTAAATGTTTGATTTCCTCGGCTATAACGCAGTGTTGCGCGCGGAGCAGATGCACGCGAGCCTATTCGATAGTCGTCTCGAGACATAATCGAATGCTCTGTTTGAATAGAGCCGAGGCTCTCTCGAAACGGAGCGGAAGAATTGAGTCGATGAGAATTGCCGAGTTATTTGAAACGAATTCGAAAAAGTGAGAGTTACAGTACAAAAGTATTTCAAAAAATGAGCATCAAAGAAATATATTTACATTCACGGTTCATATTAACCACGTCAGTAAAAAAGAACAACAATAAAAATCGCGACATCAAAGCGTCGTTTGTTCAAAGGTATACGAGAGAAAAAGAAGTAACGATGCTCTCCTCGCGCAAGAATGAGTTAATTAAGGCACACGGGACAATAATGGACATCAAAAAAGCGGGCATTTTTACCACTTTCGTCTGGCACCGCGTTATAAACGCCGATCTAATTACGCCATGAAGAAAAGTTACGTCTCCGCTTTATGATTTGCGCGCACGCACAGACGCGCGCGAGTAATATAGTGCGCGGCGCGCGCGTTTTATCAAATTTCCACAAGCGGCATGCTGGCTGAGAAAAATTCGCTCCTTTTCTCTATATACGCGAACTGCGCATTACACACACGTGCGCGCAGCCGCGCGAGCGATATACTGATGCGAGAGCAAACGAGATAAATGAGGGGGTCATTGTGATTTTTTTTCCGTCACGCTCTAAGAGCTTTCGGAGTAACTTTGATGCGATTTCGCGGTCGGGACTCTTGCTCGTGGCGGACCGAATGAAATCCTCTTTTTCTCTCTTGACTTTTTTTCCATCGCTTTTACGAGCATTATTCCAGAAGTTCCGTGAATGGATGACCTCGATGGGCGAGAGAGATGCCGTTTCTGCGAGTCCGCGAGGAATTCGCCGGCGGGTTTCGAAAGTTTCATTGTAATCTTTGAGAAGCTCTTTAATTCTCGCTCCTCTCGAATATCCGAATGTCCGCGGGAGCTTCTATTCATCTATACAGATAATAGATATACGCGCGTCAGGCTAAATGTTATCGAAGTCCCGGTGGTTATTAGCGTGACATCATCGACTCGTCAATTTAGATTTTTCAATTTTCGAGTCTCTATAGGATTTTTTTTCCTGGAGTAGTAATCAGAAGGTTAATCAAAACACGTACAAAAGCACATATCTTTGAAAAGAGACAAAGTGAAGTCCTTTAGTTCGAAATTAGCCGAGTATAATAGTCATCGTCAAACAAAAGCCAATTCATCTTCCGAGCGTGTCAGAAAAAAAAGAAGCCGCACCACCGCAGCTTCTTTATCACACCGTCTCAAAATTCGGCCTCTGGAACTTTGCTCGTAAGTATTCTTCGCCCACTTTTGGCTAGTCCCGCAACCTCCATCAAGCCTCCAACCCAAGCCGAAAACTTCATCTGATGCCTCGAGACGGCGGCGCCTCTCTAATCATCAGCTCCATCTCGCGCAAACTTTACACCCAACATCAGCCACACCCTTCGATCAAATATCATTCAGTTCGGCTGGATATACATATCCCGAGTAAACTCAGATATATATATATATGATGTGAAACCAAAAAACCCGACACAAAGCGCGTTCGAGAGAGAAAAAAACGTGTAGGAAAAGCCGGGGGCGCGAAAACTATTGGTGGGCGCGAGCGTCGCTATGCTGATCCGATATCTCTCTGACATTTCGCCCGGGCTTTCAGTCTCGCGCGCGAGATTCGATCAGCTTGATTTATGGGCCGCGCGCCTTAATGCCTTAACGAGTCATTGTGATCGGTGGCGCCACCATCACAGCCGCGCTTTACTTATGCATCGCGTGCTGCATTTTTAATGTATAAAACGGCCGGTCAAATGAGTTGTAAAGCGCGGCCGCCCTCTTAACGTATATTATAACACACTCTTCCGCGAACGTCCTCGTCATCATCAGCATCAGCGCTGCCGATCGTAAAACCGTCGGACTGCTGCGCCGCAGCTTTGATCTTCGGCGGCGAGCCATATTGACGAATCATTAAGCTATATGGAGAGAAGCAATGCTTCGCGGAATATCTATTATGCGCGCGCGCTCGTGCGGTTTAGAGAGAAACTGTGAGTTAGCCTAATACTACTGGCAAAGATTAACGAGGCTCGTGCCGCGGCGTATATAGGCGTAGATTGAAACCGCTTGGGTTATAACGATGACATCGCCGCCGCCACCGCAGTTCGTATATCGTTATGGCGTTCAATTATCGCCAGGACGATGCCGCCACTCGGCGGTAGGCCCTTTAATAAAGTAGCTGGTACATCTGGCCGACGGCGATACGAGGCGAGTGAGAGAGCAGAGCTTCGTGAATAATTTATCAGGCAAGCGACGAAAGGAGTAAGAGAGAGAGAGAGAGAGAGAGAGCCATTGCAATATTGCCAGAAGTCGCTGCAATAACTCGCGAGAGACCGAGCGTCTGCACCTGCGACAGCCCTTGGACGGTTAAAATCTCGTTTTCGAGCCGTGATGTGCATCACAGGCTTTTCTGGAGAAGCAATTTTCTGGAGATTATTTGGAAATTGTTTCGACGCTTTTCGCGAGTATATATGTATATATCTTCGGGAGTGATTATTGCGTCTTGTATCGATCTTTTATTCTTGCGCTGTTCACAAACGATGCAGCTTCATTGAAAATCTATGTGAGGATCCACAAAAAAGACCTATTTTAATTTGCCATTTTTTTAACTGATAGCCTCACTCTGGTACTCTAAATGGAGTATTGCAATAGGCCTTTTTTGAGTTCTGCTAGTCTTCGTATAGCAAACGACGTTATAGTCGTCCTGACGATAGAGTCGATTGACATCAAAATTGCTATAAACAGAAGACTGGAATATTAAAGACTCTTAATATCGGCGAATCCATAATTCGCGCCCTTTTGATATACCTATAATACAATGAGGTGCTTTATTCAAAAATCGATCAGCGCATCCGTCGTTACAAAGATAAGCTTGAAATGAAATGCGATTGGACCGACAGCGGTGATGGAAAAGTATCGGGTAAAAACGACGGAGAAATGAACTGGACTGGGAGAATTATTACTCGAGGGGGAGGATTTAATGGCTCGCGTTATAGGGGGAGAGAGAGAGGCCCGGGCAAACGAACATAAACGTTTTGAGGTTAAAGCCTGTACTTGTATACCTATATGACCTCTGGTCTTGATCCTTCACTTATCTTCCTCTCTCTTTCTCTCTCTCTCTCCCTAACAGTCTTCCTGGAGCATCCTCTCCTTCTATATAAGTACTATTATAACGCAAACACACACACACACACACACTCAGGCTCGTTACACATAGTGAGAGCTTGGCTAAAGACGGGGAAAAATTCTGATCCTTTCCCGCGTCGCTCTCTACATGTCTTTCCGCGCGAGCTAGGGCAAATATTTGTAAATCGTATCCGGATAACACCATTTGCGAGGACTATACGAGGAAGACGTTGTATCTTCCGCTTTCGTCGAAAACAGACGCGGTGGCGCAAGGCAAATATTTGGATTTTTAAGAAGCCCGTCGTCGCAACTACCATGGCGTGTATATCTGTGTGTGTGTGTTCGTGTGCTCATGTGTGCGCTAGGAGCAATGTGTCTCCCGTTGACAAAGAACACGGTGTTGCGTCCTCGCATTTAGCCGGGCATATAGACGCAGGGTATCAAGTGGATAGTGGGAGCTATACGCCACACACCGCAGCACACACACACACTCCAGTTTATAGTGCTGCTCCGGAAAGGAGGACGTAGAAAAACACGCGACAACGCGAGCTCGGTTTTCTTGATGTATGTGTGTATGTGTGTGTTTTCCTAGGGACCGCTTAATTTCTCTCGAGATTCTGTTTGCACAACAGTGGCGCTCGCGCGCGCGCGCGAGAGAGAGAGAGGGAGAGGTTTAATCGAAATTAGGCATTGTCCGACTTTTCGTGTGTATGGGTGTGTGCGTGTCAGAGTTGGCCAGAGGCGCATCCGTTGAAAGTTTTTGAAGGGACCCTGTTGTAATTACCAAGTTTGCTCATTTATGTCCTTTACGACGCGATGATTAAAGAGCGAAAGAGCTCGGCGTCGCGTGTATTTATACATATACCAGTGGGATATCGGATATATAATCACAGCTTATAATTTCGGAACGTATATTGGATGACGGCAACATTTATCTTGCACCGTGAATCGTGATAAATATGCGCATCGTCGTACGTCTGTATTTTGAAAACGAGAATGTTTGATTAATCTAGATAATGCGTTAATTTGCGATTTTGACGAATCTGCATATTTAGCAATTGTTCATAATAAGCCGCGCAGAGTGGACGTATATAATTTACCGCTCACCAGAAATTCTCACTTATGAAAAGTTCCGTCTATATCTTGTGACACCGTCACTAATATCACAATATTGTTCAATCGCTGCAACGGCATCCTCTATATACCGGCGCGAGATGTATTATTAATCTGTAGCGCAAGACCGCAGCGCAAATTCGGGATATCGGAAGAGCTAAGAGAATGAGAATAATGGCGAGTGCGCTCGAGCGAACTGCACTGGACGAGACGAAGACGACGACGACGACGACGAGAGGAAGAAAGAAGAGACGAGGTGGAAGTGAGAGATTGCTATTTACTCCCGTTGAAGCGAGAACTCCCTCTCTTTCTTCACTTCTTCGTGTGTGCGCACGAGGAGAGAAGGGATAACGCGATAGACGTGGCCAGCGGAGCGTTTATTTGCAGACGGTAAAAATGGAATTACAATAAAGTGAAATGGAGTTCGAACTGACTCTCGTGAACGAGTAGGAGAGCATCCGCCCCCCTCCCCCCCTTTTTGTCCCATTGACTTTGACGTCGCGTTGACTTGCTTTTGTCTCAAGGCTTTTACAATAATTCAATGATAATTCTATGGACCGTTCTGTCTATGTAGTATATTTCAGTACGAGTTACTTGACCCATTTATGCTTTGCTGAAACGTAAGATTTCGTAAAGCTTGATTTTCATACACTTCTGTAGAGTTATTCTATATACCTATTCGCAATTTCCTCAAAGAATTAGTTTATAACGAATATACCTAGAAGAGACATTTGACCTGATATTTCGTTCTATGTATTCACTAAACTCCAGTAAAAATTATAAGCAGATATTGCTCAGTTGTCAAGTAGAAGCTTAAAAATCTGAGCTGCATTTGTTGAGCAACATTCACTCAACGAGCAATTTTCGCTTAACTATAGTCGCGCGAGAAAATAGCAGGATCATTTAGATAAATTCGAACGTTTTTCACATTTATTTTATTGATAACCTTTGATAAATCATAATAAATAAATGTCGGAAAATTTTTAGGAAGGTATAACTAAGCCATTTTTGTTCGCGATTTCTACCCGTGAAGTGTCCTTTACACACGAACGACCATTTTTGCAGGGTAAAAGGCTACTCGATTAAAAATGCGCATTATACCGAGGAGGAAACCAAGAGTATCAAAGTAACGCAGCCTTTTCCCGGCTATACTGTACAATCCCGCGCGGTCGGAATTTAAATTTTTAATTTTCGATTTTTGAAATTCATCGAATTTCTCCGTCGACGCGGAATTACCGGGCCACCCGGGCAGAGGTTTGCAATTATAATTGCGTTTCTACCTCCGTTCTGGCTGCACAATCACGCGAAAGAACAACGCTCGGCATACATTAAGAGCCGCGCACAGATGGCTCTCTCCTTCCTCTTGCGACTAACGTATATTATTTTCCTTCGTTCGTCACGAAACGCATAGTCGGTCTCTTCTGCTGTCCCTCTTCGTCACCTCCCGCTGAACATCAAGTTTTTGTCCGCACTTCTTCTTCATCTTCTTTTTTTTGTCAGCAGAGGCCTCGGGCGCCCTGACGTACGAATACGCGTTCTCTCGTGCGCGAATGCTTCCCACCGTGTTGTCTTTTCCGGCGCTCTCTCAACGATAATATTACTCTTGCCGCACACCAAAACTTCTGCAGCATACCTTTCTTCGCTTTTCTCTATCGTTCTCTGCTCCGACTGCAGCCAGCGCATAGTCTTCTTCTACTTCTTTTTTTTTTATTTCAAGCGCCGCCAGTAGGACGGCTTTATTTTTTGCCAGCGCTTTTTCTCCCGCTTCATTTATTCCGTCGTGTTCACTCCGCGCACACTCAGATATACGTGTGTTCGCGTCTACCAGCTCTGATGCAGCCAGCGAAGCATAATGCGCGCGAGTACGTAGCGCAGGTTCTTTACGCGTCTGTAGAAATTCCACGGTATATATATATAGGTGCTGCCATACCGATAGTCTTTTCCGAGCAAGCAGTCATGGATAGACGATCCGCGAGAGCTCTATTGTGTGCTTTCGTGCGTACATCTCGCGTGTATGCCTATGCTATACTCCAGCTTATGCGTCGGGACTAATTGGATCGCAAGCAGATGCTTGTGAAAGAGGAGGAAAGGTGCTTTGCTTTTGGCGTTTCGTCGTTATTTCGGATTGCGCCCAATCGTGCGACGTAGTTTAGCTCGTGATTGATTGTCGAGCTTGAATGGTTGACGGATGGAAGTACTGCGTCGCGAGAGATCTTTTTGTGTGTATGCGGGAGGGAAATTTTAATTGGTTGCCTAGAGATGAAAATTGAGATTACTTGATTGCTCATTAAAGAAAACTCGATTTTTGGCGTAGAATCCTGGATTGAAGTGCATTTTATTTTATATGTTTCGATATTTGATCTGAAAATCTGTTGGGAGATATTTCTGAAGAAAAGCTTAATATATAATTATGGTCGTAATCTAGAATAAAGTGTCTTGTCATTTTCTTCTCCTACTCTCGAAGAGCACTAGTATTACATTGAAGTTTTGGTGTTTGTTCAGTACAGAATAGCTTTAGTAGAGTTAAACTTACATATATATCTGAAAGTCAAGTACAATTAGTTAATAATTTCAACGTCAAGATCCTATTTATTTTTGAATCTCACGCACTTGCTCCTGCCGACTTTGGCTGTCATATTTAAAAATGTATGGGCCAAACATAATCTGGGTGAGTTCAAGCTTGAATAGAAAGTTTGGATCTCAGCGGAAGATCTGTAATCTAGAGCCTGTGCAATAAAGTATATACGATATACAAAGCGACGTCCTTTTCCATCGATAATACACCCCCTTGTGATGCGACAAAAAGAAACACACGCGACTGACAACGGAGCCCTGAGGAAAACATTTTACACGTTACGAACCCAAAAGGGATAAGAGAAATTTCCTCTTTTCTTCAAGCTCCTTATTGGACGATACTAGCTATAGAGAGACAGAACACTGTCTTACCAGAGCTATTTGGATCTCTCCTGCTCTTTTTTGATCGTCACGATGACTAAGGCAATTTACATGACGCAGCTTAAAGTGTATATAGTAACTTAGCCAATGAATTCTGAAACAAGCCAATTTTCTATGCTATTGCTTCCTATATTATATAGTCGTAAGTGTTATGAAATCACTCCATTCCCCCCTCCACCTTCATCCCTCTTCGCCCCCTCCAAATCCCCTCTATACCAAATAACGTTACATTTTTTTCAATAATTACGACTGTGCAAAAAATTACGTTATTTTGAGACTATTCGAGCCACTCCACCCCCTCTACTATATCGCCAATTTCCATTACACATTCCCTCCACATCCCCTCCACTTTTTCTCTAAAATTTCTACATTATTTTCATTAATTTTGTACATGATTTGAGTATCACTTTTTATTATTGTCTACCATAGATAGGTATATGAAAGAGATAAAAAAATTATACGATTATAGTAGTTTTCGTTAATTATGCGAAAGAGTTGATTTGACCTCTAATATTCGTTCAGCTTGCCAAGCTCCCTTCTTAAAACATAATACTGTATTACAAATATATTACGAATACATGATAAATTATTCGATTAATTTATCAAAATGCGAAAATGACGAAATTTTGATCTCGTTTTTCCTATTTTCCAATAAAATTGACTGCTCGGCTGCGCGACACACGCAAGAGCATAAGGGTGAGCTAATGGAGCCCGTGGACGGAGCGAAATAAGAGAAAAGATGGGAAAGGCTTTTTACGGAAGAAATGTCCTCCGGCTGAACGAGACAAAGAGGCGGAGAAAGACAAAGACGTACGGGACCAGGAGTAATTCTCTACTGTGCACGTCGCGGTGGAGTAATCGATAAACAGCATTCAAGGTATTATTATTCTCTGGTGTGTCTCTGGATTGACATTTGTAATTACGTAAAAGTAAAATAGAATCTTTTTTTAGCGAGACAAAGATTGTCAATCCTTTCTTGTAATTAGTGCTTACAAACACGAAAAACAAATATATCAAGCTTCTTTCGAATATACAACCCATTTCTCATATCAGACGATAAAATGCACTTCCGCGTCACTTCTCCTTCCTCGTCGGTTCACATCCACCTGCACATATAAGAGCTCGAGAACTGGAGAGAAAACAGCCTCCACACGCGTCGATGACACAAAGCGGTTTAACAGTCGCAGCGCCACACACTGCACAATATATACATACATACATATTGCAAACAATGCGTGTCTCTCTCGGTGTTTACACTCTCGCCATATACGAAAGAAGACAGAAGAAGCTTTCCGTCCCTACATGTATAGACATACAGCAAAGCCTCGATTTCCCAACCGCATCGTAGTCGTCGTCGAGCGGAAACCAAACGAGAGAGCGAAAGAGAGAGAGAGAGAGAGAGAGAGAGAGAGAGAGAGAGAGAGAGAGAGAGAGAGAGAGAGAGACGAGCTGCTTTATTCAGCGCTCGTTCGTTCGAGAGAGACTCGCATCAGTATATACGCAAAAATACTCTCGCGGAGAGCTTTCGCGCGAGTATTTGCTCGGGAGTCGTCATCTCACGGTGCGCACGTGCGATTCCAGGCTTACAAGTGTAGCTCTTTCCGGAAAAGTGCGTACGTGCGTGTGAGACAGATGTGCGTGAGTTGCGATCGGATCGACTGTATACTAGTAACTCGTGCGCGCGTTTGTTTAGCTGGATGTGTAGAGACTTCTTGAGATGATAATTAATTGCGTGCGCTACTGCAAAAACGTCACGACAAAGCGTCGTACATATATAGTAATCAAGCTCGAAATTAGTCGATCCGGAGAATCTTTCAACTGCTGCTGCTGCTGCCCCCGATAAAGTGAGCTATATACTAACTCGCTCGGAAGCTCTTTGCCCGTGCACGTGTACTGCACCTATACCTCCGCGCAAACTAATAGTTCAGCCGTAGCAAAAAGCGTTATGGTACATGGGAGTATTCCCCGAGCGCTCGATCACGTGTGCGCTTGACAAAAACGATGAGCAAAAAAGCTGGCTCGCGCTCGACTCTACATATTAATTGCCCATTATGGGCATATGTAGTACACGGTGCGATGCATGGTGCGCGCACGAGCATCGCCAGGCAAAAAGTTGTCGCAATTGTTCCGACAACGACGACAGGTTATTAAAATAAAAGACTTTGTCTCGGGAATAACGAGGAATACACGCGAGAGTGGTTAATTAGTAGCCGAGCTTTTTTTCCCCTGATGCGAACGAAACAAATAACTCAAAAGGTAAGCGTTATTCCTTTATTGGCTGTTACATGTGACTCGATTATGCAATTTTTTTTTTAATAATTAGATACAGAGCTCAGTAGTTGCTTATAGCCTTCCGTTCAATGACTCCGGTGGCGCTTGTTGTTGTGAAGTGTGGTTCAAGAGGATCGATACGACAAGTTCCGGAGCTCGTTTAGTTGTACACAGAGTCCGTGTTTCGAGCGCCGGCTCGTATCTCCAAGCGGCAGGCAACGGCGTCTCTCTCTCTCTCTCTCTCGCTCTCTCTCGATAAGTCTCTCGGATTGCGCGGCATGCGAAACCTTTAGCGCTTAGTGAGTGCGCGAATGATATGAGCTTCGCTCGATCTCCCGCGCTTTACCTCTGTTGGTATACTGGTTCGTCACAAACACTGCAAATAAAGCAGATGAGAGAACTTTTGATGGGTGTCCTGTCATCGTTCAAAATTTAAACTCTCACTCATCAATGTCATAATACACGTATAATGTAGAAGCATATAGTTGCTCGGTATTTTAATTAGCTCGAAGCAGAAGAAGAAGAAGAAGCTAGCGGGAGATATAATAACACAAGTTGTATAAATACAACTGCGAACACGCCAAGGTAAATCAGAAAAAGTATTTGCGAACTTTTAGCTCGAGTTGCAGAGGGTATGATCTGAGAGTAAAACAGGCCAAGGAAATGCTTGCTTTCCAATACTTATATACTTGCGAAAGAGAAAAAGGTATATAGATTCAGCAGTACCTTCGGGAAGAAGTACAACTATTTAGAATAATGGAAACCTGACAAGCCTCTGCTGTGTTGTACAACACAGTAGCGACTGTGTAGCGGCAACAGCAGCGTGCGAAGAGGATCTCTGTACCTCGATGGAATTCATTTTCCCGGCTGCGGCTTTCTATCTATACGAGAGGCTAATGGCGCCGCAGCCTTGTATAAGCAGTTCGAGTTTCAGCCGCCTCACGCGCAAAGTGGCGAGCCACACGCCCAACCCCATTCCTCCTCCCCATCCCTCCCTCTCTCTCCCTCTCTCTCTCTGTCTCGCTACAGCATTTGTTATTCCAAGTGCATATCCGTTTCTTTGGGTCTGACTGTGCAGAGGGAGAGAGAAGGTAGTGTCACGGCTCCTCAATTCTCCCTACCCTTTTACTAAGAGTTTAAGCTTGCAGCTGTACTAACGCGCAGCGAAACCCGAAACACTGCAGCAAGGCGAAGTCATCCGCGGGAGCTCTAACCTGTTACCGAACCGCTCGTTCGCTCCGTTTTAGTTCCAAAGTGGTGGTTTCATACCGATACGAGAGTCAAGCTACGCGACTATATAAAGCCAAAGAGAGGAAGCGTTAGATCGCTCTGCGTGTGTGTGTGTGTGTGTGTGTGTGTGTGTGTGTGTGTGTGTGTGTGTGTGT